>JASANA010005302.1:0-106330 GCA_030248095.1 Ptycholaimellus sp. GST1_10
GTTCAGTCCACCTAAGGCTATCGTAAAAGTAGCAGGCACTTGCTTTCCTGCTCGTATTCACTGCCATCATTGCTTGAAGCCTAAATGTTTGCCTACATTTTTGTCAGCATGATGTTTCAGGCATATTTTGAAGTAATTTCTCAATGTTATTGGGATTGTGCAAAGGAGCAAGAGTAACCGTCAGCGCCCAGCCCCTCTTTTTGACCCCGGTGTACGATTCGAGGTTATTGCAATATCTTAAAATTGATAAGGCTTTTGTGCTTCACAGAAACGTCCAATCGTTCTGATTCTTTTTGCTTTTGGAAAGAGCATTATCGAATTAATAAAGCCTAATTTGATGGAGCATTTGATGAAGCTGTATGGCCAAGTGGTTTGGTGGCAGCGAAGGCTGGGTTTGAATCCTCCCCAATGCAAAATTTTTGCCATTTCACATGTAAACTTTTTATACTATATAAAAAGTGGAAGAAATAAGTGGTACCATCGGCAAGCCAAATATTGGCCTCTTTTCTCCTCAAATTGCAAATAATCCAAAGTGAATAGTCTAAGAAATAAATTTACTACTTGTGGAATCTGCTGTGTCATCTGCATTTTGTTTATGGACGCGCATGGAAAGAGACCCTGAACTGTCCAAGGAGCAGATTCTACAAGTAGTAAATTTATTTCTTTGACTTTTCGCTCGAGGTATTTGCAATTTTTGGACAATATCTAGCTTGCCGATGGTACCATATATTGATATTTTTATTGATACCAGATGGAGAATATGGGAATCAATAACTGATTTTTGTTCTCGTCGAAGGTGGTGCGACAGTCTTCAGCAGTTAAAGTGTGAATGAATGAGGGAGCGTGGGCAATTATCGGTAATTTCTTATGCACCTAAACTGGGAGAGATGAATCTGCTTATGGACATCAGTCGATGAACGCTGAAAATTGAAGCAGGCTGCCAAACTACGCCTGTTGTTACAACCATCGTCAATTCGCCTGGATACGAAGTATTCCAGGGTGCTAAGTCTGCTTCATCCGCAGACCAACGCTGGGATACTTTTTCTGCAATCCTACTTCGGTTTAATTTTTGCAGAAATGCTAAAGCAAGAATGCAACATTTTCATATTATTGTTTAATTTGAAAATAATTTAATTTTAAGCAATGTTTTTGTTGCAAGGGTGAACATTATCACTCAAAAGGGTAAGTATGTTGTTTCTCAGCCAAATTCAAAAGCAAGCATCTTAGGCCGCTCTGCAGTCAAAAATTCACTTTTTTCAAAATAAGATGCTTGAGACTAAATGAAATCTTGTGTGCTCAGTGATCTCAAATGTTTTGTATAGCCAATAAGGGCCTTAACCTTCACAATTGGGGAAGCACCCAGAAAAAATGGCGTCTTTCATGTGACAGGCTGTGTTGTTGTTCTGCGGGCATCGTATACAGCCCACCGTTTCATAGCTGCATTTGAAGCGATTTCTCATCGCGTGCTTCAGATCACTCCAGTAAACCAGAAGTAACGAAATACAAAAATGACATTCATTAGTTAGTCAACTTTCATTTTTTGCAGAAAATTTGCTTTGTCATCAGAAAACATCAATTCACCTATCTAGCTGGCTCCTTGGCCAGTTTGGGAGTCTCAATTTACTTGCCTGTAAGAGCTGCGACAGACATCGGCCATGGCATGCATGCCTAAAGGCTTCACCACAGGTGAACCCGGAGTATCGGTATCGGTCCAGTTTCTACACTTGAAGCCCTCTGTCCAACCATTCTTTGCCAAGCCAATATTGGATGAAGACAAGGCAACCCTTGTCCAGTGCCCTGGTGCCATAGTAGGCGGCTGGGTGCTGGCAGTGTGAGCCTCTGTCCCAGGAGCAGAGCTCCTCCGGCACATCCGCCATCTCAGCTATGCACCCATTGCCTCAACCACCCTTCACTTGGCTTCATGCTGGCATGTTGGAATATCTATTGGGCTGGTGGCTGAAAATCTAGTAAATTCAAAAATTTTCGAATTGCATGTCAGCTACCTCAGTTCAGCTGTTATTGGGCTGGCGCGAACGGAGCTTTGGTGAAGTGTCAGCGCCCAGCCCCTCTTTTCCAGCCAGGTCTATATTTTGAGGGTAATTGCTAGACATACGTGTCCCGACACTTGTCACTTGACAATTGCAATTGCCTTAGCTGCAGATTCTAATAGTAGTAATTGTATTTTTTTGACTTCATACTCAGGGCAATTTCAATTTTTGGAGAAAAGAGACCCCCATTTGGCTTGCCTGTGCCGTTTCCCAAACCAGTTTCGTCCGACCCTGAGTTGGTGAGGCGGGCGGAAGGGAGGCCGGGATCAGTTGCTCTAAAATGTGGCTTGCTCTGCCCCAACCAGTTCCGCTGTCTTCCTAACCCCCTTCAGTGACAACGATGAAAGTGTATCTCGCTACGTTCCTGCTGCATATCACCACAGCATTTGGTAGATCAGAGAGCTGATTAGCTTGATCTGTACCTTCGACCGACCACCTCTACAATGCTACTTCAATGCCCAGCAATTCTTCCGCCAACTTCCGCTTCTGCAACAACCTCCGGCCTTTGACTTCGCCGCCCCTTTCATCAGCAGTGATCGAGTCAAAAGCCCCAATCACCGATCTACAAAGAGCGGACAGCGAATTGAGCCCAGCCTGCAATGCCTGACTTCGCTTCGCTGCCAGACAGCCTACCCTGCAGCTCCAGAACTTCACTCAGCCAGAGCCGGCCTCGTGAACTTCTAGATGGCAGCAACTGCCACTACGCTGCATGGAATTGAAATTGACTTTTGAGTCTTATTTCAATCTCCGATCTTTGCCAGCAACATCGCAGCGCCAAGTTTCAAGACATCACGCCATCTTTGAAGGCTGCCAACAAAACTCTGACGTCACGGCCCACTTGCTACCGTAATCTGCTGCGTCAAAGGGTCTTGAAGCAAACTGAAAAGTTCTCTTCATAGAGCAACTCCCTTCAATGATTTCATTCTATCCTTGCGGATTTTATGAAATCATTCAGCGCCGATGATCGAGACAAGAGTCGACTTCGCTGCTAGGCATTGAAAATTAACTGAAAAGTTTCTTTTCATGCTGACGTCATCAGCGTTGTCAACAGAATTTCATCATCCTTAATTGGATTTTGAACATTCTCTTCAGCTGCCAGCAACCAGCGTCGACCCATCTACGCTGCCGGACTTTGAAATTGACCACTGTCCAATTTCAAAATTCGTCACTGCCAGCTCCAGTCTCCGGCGGCTTGGACGCGACCTTGCTGCCTGGCATCGAAAACTGACTGCAAAGTCATTTTCATGTCTGCTGCTCAAGCATCGCCGATGACAATTTCATTATCCTGGACGGATCTTGAAATTGCCTGCAGCTACCAGCAAACCGATTGCCTTCGCTGCCAGAGTTCGAAAATTGGCTCCAGTCAGTTTTCAAACTTACGGCCTCTGCTGCAACTGCCGGCCAGCCAAGGACAGCTATCCAGCAGAAGCAACGTCTCCACTGCTAAGTTTTGAGATCAACTCGGACAGTCTCAAAACTCCCTGCTGCCCGCTGCAACCTCACCGGCCTGCCTGTTTATAAATCCTTGCGGATTTATAAACTTTTGAGCATCGTTGAAGAAAAGCCCAGCCAGCTTCAGAGTCAATGGCCGTCTTGCGACATTGCTTCATTTACGGATTTTCATGGTCGCGTAAATTTCAAAAAGCAATGCCGAAAGACAAAGCCAAGGAGACTCACAAGCGGACTACGTTTTTCTATGCAGACAACTACTGGACCAGGCCCAGCCTAATGCACTGCCTCCACTGCTGCTTCTCCGGCCTCCTGGTCATCTGCATCTTCAGCCTGCTCACCTGCGGCTAGAAGGACCTCTTCGAGGACGGCGTCAGCTACGAGCGCAACGCCTCCAAGGCCTACTTCCTCTGCGCCTGCTTTTGCTAATGCGCATTGGAAGATTGTATCAATGACCCACCTCCTCCTCCTCCTTCTACCCGCCGTTGAAGATAGCGGCAATTCTGGACAAAGTCCGCTGCTTTCGCTACGGCTTCCTGGAGCACCACAACCGCGTCCGGATCTCCAAGGACCGCAACCAGTGCGGGAAGCTGGATGGCTTCGACTGCGGCCTCTGCCACTTCCAGCCCAACAGCGCCTACACTGGAATCCTCCAGGACTCCGCCCCAATCGACGCCGACTGCTGCTTGCTGCCTATACTCTGCTCCAGCATCAAGCCGCGCAAGTCCAGCGTGTTCGCCTTCTTCAACTCCGGCATCTACATGGACGCCCTCTGCTCCATGAAGCTCTGCCCGTTGGAAGACGCCTCCACCGAGTTCCTCAAAGAGGCCTCAAAACTCCTTCCTTCCTCCTATTACATCCTTGGAGGTTGGTGGTTTACAAGGCCTACGGGAACCTGGACGGCTTCCCCAACCGCTTCTGCGACTTCATGATCGCATACGCCGTCATGCAGTTTGCCTCCTGGAAGACATCCTCTGCAGACCTTTTAAAGGTCTCCTGCCCTGCACCCTTCCCCTTACTCTGCCCAGCAGTAAGAGGTTGGTGGTGTACAAGGCCAACAGGAACATGGACGGCTTCCGCTCCGGCTTCAGCCACCCCGCCGGCGACTGGGCCAACTTCAATCCCATCGCCGCCTCCAAGACTTTGCACTATCTGCGAAGATATGCAAACTCTTTCTACGCTTCTTTCGACGATTCCAAAATAGGAGAAAAGAGACGCTAAACTTAAAGTTTACATAACTCAAAACAAAGGCCTATTTTGGAGCAGATTTCTGGAAGCGCGGCCGCACTCGCCGCCTCAACTCCGCCTACTCTCTGCCTGGCCACGAAAGCCTTTTATGGACTGGCCTAATGAGAGCAGCTCCCCAGGAACGGGCTGCGTAACTTCCGCATCTCTCAGAACAGCCTCAATCAATGTTGCTAGAAGCGAGCCGAAAGTACTACTTTCGGAACAAAAGACGGCCTACGGCCCTCTTTCGATGCCTTAAAAGAGCTGCCTCCAAGGCTCTCCGCAATCCTCCAAGCGGCCCAACTCCAGCAAGAAGCTCTTGCCCGGCTTCTTCTACATGGCCGCCTTCAACAACGTCCGCGTCCCCTACACCTCTCTACCCCCCTCCAACCCTATGCGACAGGCATTTAAGCAAGCCATGCTTAAAGCCCACCTTTTGCATCAACGGCAAATGCGCCCCTCTTCTGCCTTCCATTGGCCCCAAGCCTCCAAGGCTCCGTCCACGGTGCACAAACTCAATCTCGTCTGCTCGCTTATCCCGCCACCAGCCGAGAAGGGAAGAGTACCCTGGACGGGAACCTGCACCAATTGGCCAGGGCCTAGCCGATCATCAGACAGAAGAGCAGCGTTCGCATCGCCGCCATCAATATCACCATCAATGACACCTCAAACCTCCCTCTTCAATCCTTTTCTCCTAAGGACGGGAGACAAAGACTAGCTTCTGCTATTGCCGCTTTGAGGTCATCGTATTTCGCGGCACCGCACACCTGCCAGTCTTCCTATCACCCCACCTCTATCCTCCCTCCAATTCCCCATAGCTGAGACAGAGCAATACGTAACTGAACGAGTAGATGACAAAAAAATGTATTGCTTCCAGTGTGGTGTGAGGGTAGTTGGAGGTGTGGGTGTGTGTGCAGTTGCCGTGCGGGCTGCTGGCGTTGTATCGTACAGCGAGAGGGGAGGAGATTGATAAGGGGCCGATAGAAGGGGAGGGGAAGAAGGGTGTGAGGGGGACAGGGGGGTTGTGGGGGTCGGGGGTGCTGGGGCTTCCCAAACTATTCCGGCTCTCCTTTGAGGGGGAGGGAGCAGAAGAGCGGAAGAGAGAGAGAGAGAGAGGGGGGGGGGAGGGGGGGTAGCGGGGGGCGGATAAGGGAGAGAAAGGGCCAGGTGGCAGTGGCGGTATACGCCTTGTTCTGCTCGGGCAGCTCTCCATCCTCCGGCCCCATTTGTCTCTCCGTCCAGGGAGGCCCAAGCGCCTGACGCGAGGGGAGCAGGGGAGGTGTGAGGTGACGGGTGAGGAGAGGGGAGTAGGAAAGAAGTGTGTAAAGGGAGACGGGTAGTGTGATCCGGTTGACGCTGATGCGGGGACTCGATCGTCCTAAGTGCGGGGCGTCGAGGGCGGCTCTTGACTGATGAGCGGCAGGTGAAGTGCGGGCGGAGGGTGTATGTGCGTGTGCCTCAGGGGAGGTGGGGGTGTCATTAATCTTGACGCGGGGAGCGGGCGCAGAAAGGGGGCCGATTCCTCTAGAGTGTTGCAAGTGTACGTTTGGGGCTGCTCGTGGGACTCCTTTCTCCTCCCGCCTGCTGGGAGGCCCAGCTCGCACAACTGGGCCTGAAGCGACGAATATGCGGGCTCGTCAGGGGCAGGGATTCGTATGCCCTCCCAATCCTCTCCTATTGCCGTCGCAACGTAGGAGAGGCCAGGCAGATCCTCGTCCAGACGGGGCCGAGGGAGGGGTCGAAATGGAGGCAGGCACTCCCTTCGGGGGAGTAAAGGTGGGATGCGTCCCGGGCTCCTCTCCAAGTAGAGGCGGCTTAGAGTGTCCTTTGGTGGGGGCCACTCTGAAGGGTGTGGCAGGTAGCCACTCATTAGCAGGGCGCTCGGCCCTGTAATGCCGTTTCTCCCAGAGCCTGGGAGAGAGAGGGGGTTGGGGAGGGCCTCCACTTTACACCCATTGGGTCGATAAAGGGGGCCCTGCCATTGCCGCTGCCTGTTCAGTCTAGCCTCTTGTGTGCACAGTGCGTGCTCACTGGGGAACTAGAAGAAGAGGCAATGGGCAGTGAGGTGGTG
This sequence comes from Ptycholaimellus sp. GST1_10, assembly GCA_030248095.1. NCBI lineage: Eukaryota > Metazoa > Nematoda > Chromadorea > Chromadorida > Chromadoridae > Ptycholaimellus > Ptycholaimellus sp. GST1_10. The sequence continues at coordinate 6,796 of JASANA010005302.1, forward strand.
CTGGTTCGCACTGCTTCCAGCTGGCTAAGTCCTTCTCCTCATGGCTGAGGGTAGGATACTTAGTTGGCCTTGGCAGAGTTGCGCAGCGTGAAGCCGTGCTAGTCCAGGTCGTCGAGGTTGGCGGTGAGGATGTCGTTGGCGGGGCCGAGCGAGTCCTCCAACCACTCACTGCGCACCATAAAGCTGTGCCATTCCAGGCACTGCTTCGCAGCAATTACATTTGACTATCGCCTTTGCAGGAGTTTTATTTCCAAATACCAGCTTGGGCAACAGTGGGGAAGCGAGCGTTGGGAGGGAGGGAAGAAAGGGGAGCGGGGGCAGGTGTGGGAGGACAGGTTCCTCGGCTGCGGCCTGAAGCTCCTCCTCCCTCTCCATCGCATCGTTGCTCTTCACAAAAAGTGTTAAAAAAGTGTTAGTGTTCACGGATCGACATAAACCCGGTTTTATTCTTGTCGAAAGTTACATTCTCTCTTCATCACGTGAATCCAATCGAAATACGGCTAAGACACTGGAAAGTCTGTACGGCAAGTGAACACGGGTCAGTGCAAATAGAAATATCACTAGAACTCTTTGACATACATTAAGCAAAACTGAGCCAAACTAGATCGCGCCTCCACCAAAGCCACGAGGATCCCTAAAACTATGTTTTTTGGTAAAAAAGCAAACGCGATGCCGTCAATGAAGAAAGTAGAGGTATGAGAGGTTGGTGTAACCAGGGAGATGGATTGAAGCGTGGATGGCGGGGTAAAGGCTGGCGGAAGGGGCGTAGTAGAAATGGATCGGCCAGTGGATCGGGGAAGAGGGGATTGGGCGGCTGGAAAGGATTGGGCCGTGGCTGCGGGAAGCGTGGTTCGGCCAATGGCGGTGGCTGAGGGAAGAAAGGTTGAAAATCTGGCTCCGGTCTTGGCTGCGGCCGATGTGGTCGTAGCAGTTCATCTAGGAACGAATCTGCCCGCACCGGCTGGGGGTAGAACCATTCTAGATCACAAAGGCAATGCCTAAAAAAGGGCTGGGAAACCTGGCGGACGATGAAGGGGGTGCGTTCGCGCCCTTTGAAGTGGCCAATGGCCTCCTTGAGGTAGATGCTGCGTCTGCTGAGAGTACTCCCATTTAGAGCCTCCGTTATCTCTTCAAATCAAACCTTTACTTCCTCCCCACTCTTCAAAAGAGAAGAAGGGACAGGACCTTTTCCGAAGTCGCGGCGAAAGAGGAAACGCCAAAGGCCTTCATCGCCCTGGATGCTGTCACGGTTCATCTTACAGCTACTCTCCAGGGCCAGGATGTCCCGGATCGGAAGATTGCTGTGTAGGGCATGGGGCTAATAGAGCTGGGGTAAGGGGGCGTTAGGATGAAGGAAAGAACTGTAGAATGCGGCGGCGGAGATGCGGTATGTAGAGGGCGATGTGAGATGGCTGGGGATTGAGAAGGTCGAGTAGGGTGCTCAGGCTGGCTTCAAAGCGTGGAAGCAGGCTGCTCCACAGCTTGGAGACGAGGCTCTCCAGCTCCGCTTGCCCGCCCGCCGCCACTTTCCAATCTATCGGACCCACCAGCAACGGCTCTACCACCATCTTCCCCGTCATGTTCCCTCAACAATTTCCCCTTCACGAAAGCGAATAAAGGAAAGGAAGGAAAGGGCTACCTTTGCTGGCGTAGAGCTGGACTACGCAGATGGAAGGCTCGGCCTGTAGACGCCAGACGTCGGCCCACACGCTCCCTTCGCCCCAGCTCATGCGGAAACTCAGCATCGTCTCAGTCCGCGCCTGCACTCCTCCAGCTCTAAAATGGGCAATGGAGAGGATGGGGGAATACGATGGTTTGTATCTGAAGAGATTGATGGTCGGGAACGGGAAGTGCTCGCTCTAGGAGGCTTTGAAGAAGGCGGAAGGGCAGGCGCTCGTCGCCCAGGAATCCGAGGGCCTCGTCGCGGAAGCTGTCCTCGCTGTGAGTGGAGCTGTAGGAGCTGCTGCTGGTCGTCGATGGCTGGGAGTCCTTGTCTCTGGCTGACTGGGAGGCCTTGGCTGTGGCTGCCTGCTGCCTAGGCTGGGGTGGTGAAGAAGGGTGGCGGATGAGGTAGATGATGTCCCCCTGCACAATGCCGGCGTCCTTCAGCCGCGTGTTCTGCTCTAGCTCCAGAGGTTGCAGTCCATTCAGGGAGAGCACGAATTGGAGCCTGCAGATGAAAGAAAGGGATGATAGAAGAGGAAGGGATAGATGAGGAGGATCGGGGAACTGAGGAGAAAGGGCGAGGCGTTGACGAATCTGAGCCTCCAGGTCCTCCACAGTAGCATCATCTCCTACCTCCACCGCCTTTCGCTCTCCATCCCATTTTACTACTATCAGCCTCATTTTCCTCAACAGCTCATTCTTCAATCCCTCCAACTAAGGAAAGGAAAGCCTGAGGAAACCGGGCGATCTTGTGGTAATTTTATGAGCGCTGGTGTTTTGTTGCCACAGAATCGAATAGAAGAGGCCAGGGTGAGAGAATAATTGTGCGAGTTTGTAAACCATTTCTAAGGCCCTTAAGGTGCATTGAAACGCGCTCATTCGAATTCCAAACACCTCGCACAAATGCTGAGAATGCAATCACCAACTGCACAGATTGGTGTAGAATATCTAGAGTTGGATTCGAAAGGATTAATTCGATTTCTACGTTTGAATGAAATAAAACCTTAGAATTGGTGCTTCTTACCATATTTTAGTTCGTCAGTATTTTTTATATATGCATTGAAAAATTAGCTTTTTGAAAATCAAATGGTATCAGACATGTAAATCTAGAAAAATAACTGGTTGCTGCGTAAAAAACTAAGTATAGAGGTAAAATATTCACTGATACATCATTGTTTTTAAGGTTGCATTACAGTCTTTGTTGACACGGGTATCTCAATTGCACAACTAATATATTTAGATTTTTTATGTTGCATTTCCAAGGCAAAATTTGGGAATTTCGCTAATCGACAGCCCGTAAAAAGCTTAACGAAAGAGAATCTGCGCATTTGTTTGACAAGTGATTAGGGGCACAGAGATAGCGAGCCATAGGAAGAGGAGTAAAGATGTGGGTAGCGTTGCTGGCAGCTGTTGGAGTAGGAATCCTGCTAGCCTACCGTCGTTGGCTGAGACCTGTAGGCTGGTGGCCACTCCGCGATTGGCCAGCTATCCCTCCGCCAAAACCTTTAGAACTGGACCAGAAAACACGTGACAGCGTCATCGCGCAGAGTTGTCAAGCCTTCTCCTCTTCTGGCAACCTGAGCTAGCAGCTTTTGCCAGACTACAAGCCCGAGCTGGTGAATGGAGAAGCCTGGGATGCCATCATAGTAGGCAGCGGCATTGGAGGTCAATCGAGAGTCTGACAGAAGGCAATAAGAGAAGTTGGGGCAGGGTTGAGGGTTGTGCAGCGGTGCGCTGCTGTCGCGTGCTGGTCTGCGTGTCTTGGTGCTGGAGCAGCATGATCAGGCGGGTGGCTGTTGTCACTCTTTCATCGATAAAGGCTTCGAATTTGACGTCGGTTACGGCTTTGCTGCCTTTTCTGCAGCCATGGAGGCTATTCGTTTCCAGGCATCCATTATGTCGGTGAGGTGCTGGTGAACTCGGAGTTCCGTGTGCTCATGGACCAAATATCGAACGGGCAGCTTGAATGGGAAGCACTGGATAAGGCTTACGATAGGGTTTCATTCCGAGCTTCGGTCTAGGCATTGATGGGTGGTTGAAGAAGGCAAGGAGGTGGTTAGGTTCTGCTGGGCCAGGGGTTAGAGGCTGAGAAGTATCGCATCCATGCCGGTCGACGGGAAGAGGCTGAAGCTTTGCTTTTGGACCAATTCCCCGATGAAGCTCCAGCTATTCACTCTTTTTTCGCTCACATCAAGGTTTCTTCTCATCATTTCTTCAAACATAAGATTATTTCATTTTTTTAAAATGGCATACAATTTATAGAAATATAGTTTTACAAATATATTATTTAGAAATATAATACACTGGAGCTAGTACACTTATACACCTACAAACGAGCTAGTATAAATGTTGTGTTTCGGTTACAGCAAGCGAAAGCAGAAATAGCTGGCTTTTCGTTGCCGAAAATACTGCCCCTATTTCTGATGCGATGGTTGGTTAAATCGGGCGTGATCAATAAACTCTCAAACTTCTACGAAAGCTCTCGCATCAGTCTTCTTCAGGCTAGTCCTCTGCTTCTTCCCTGCAGAAATGAGCGTGAAAATGAAATGACAGATGCTGAAAGAGGTGACCTCCAACTCCAAGCTGCAAGCAGTGCTTGCGTATAGCTTCGGCGATTACGGTGGGACAATAGGACAAGAGCTTTGCAGAAGGGGGAGTGTTGGGAGATTGAAGGAGAGCCTCCTTCGGAGCTGGCCTGGCCGCTCTACGCCGCTTTGTGGGAGCACTACGCCAAGGGGGCCGCTTATCCTCGCGGCGGCGCCTCCCAGATTGCACACTCCATTATACCCGTCATTGAGGAGGCGGGCGGAAAGGTGGCTTACAATCCACCTCCCTCCATGCAGAGAGCAAAAGGGCCATGTGTAGGTTCTGGTGCGTGCCCCAGTCAAGAGGCTGGTGGTAGAGGAGGGTGCGGTGGTTGGCGTAGAGGTGGCCAGCAACCTCATCAAAGCTCCCCGTATTATCAGCAACGCCGGCCTGGCCAATACCTTCACCAAGCTTCTACCCCGTCACATTGCCAGCCAATCCCGTTTCTCCTTTCCTCTTTTGTGAATGAGAAAAGTGGATGAGGTAAGTTGTAATGAGGCTACTGGAAGTACCTGGAGGAGATCGGGCCGGGAACGTCGGCAGTGCAGCTTTTCGTGGGCCTGGAAGGGACGTCGGAAGAGCTGGGCCTGGAATCCGCCAATTTCTGGGCCTTTTCGGAGACGGACGTGGATGCTGCCTATCAGCGCGCTTTGAAGCATGACAGCCTCCAATCTGTGCTTGCGGATTCAAAGATGGGAGAAGGTCGAAAATAAGTAATGTTAAGGCGTTGGATGGGGGGGAGGCGTTGCCGGTGCTCTTCATCTCCTTCCCCTCTGCCAAGGACCAGGACTACTTCCGCCAGCGCTGGCCGGGCAAGGCCACCGCCACCATCATCACCTTCTCGCCATGGCGCTGGTGGCAGCAATGGCAGGGTTCCCTCCCTCCCTCCTTGGAGGCGTTGGATGGGGGAGAGGCGTTGCCGGTGCTCTTCATCTCCTTCCCCTCTGCCAAGGACCAGGACTACTTCCGCCAGCGCTGGCCAGGCAAGGCCACTGCCACCATCATCACCTTCTCGCCATGGCGCTGGTGGCAGCAATGGCAGGGTTCCCTCCCTCCCTCCTTGGAGGCGTTGGATGGGGGAGAGGCGTTGCCGGTGCTCTTCATCTCCTTCCCCTCTGCCAAGGACCAGGACTACTTCCGCCAGCGCTGGCCAGGCAAGGCCACTGCCACCATCATCACCTTCTCGCCATGGCGCTGGTGGCAGCAATGGCAGGGTTCCCTCCCTCCCTCCTTGGAGGCGTTGGATGGGGGGGAGGCGTTGCCGGTGCTCTTCATCTCCTTCCCCTCTGCCAAGGACCAGGACTACTTCCGCCAGCGCTGGCCGGGCAAGGCCACCGCCACCATCATCACCTTCTCGCCATGGCGCTGGTGGCAGCAATGGCAGGGTTCCCTCCCTCCCTCCTTGGAGGCGTTGGATGGGGGAGAGGCGTTGCCGGTGCTCTTCATCTCCTTCCCCTCTGCCAAGGACCAGGACTACTTCCGCCAGCGCTGGCCAGGCAAGGCCACTGCCACCATCATCACCTTCTCGCCATGGCGCTGGTGGCAGCAATGGCAGGGTTCCCTCCCTCCCTCCTTGGAGGCGTTGGATGGGGGAGAGGCGTTGCCGGTGCTCTTCATCTCCTTCCCCTCTGCCAAGGACCAGGACTACTTCCGCCAGCGCTGGCCAGGCAAGGCCACTGCCACCATCATCACCTTCTCGCCATGGCGCTGGTGGCAGCAATGGCAGGGTTCCCTCCCTCCCTCCTTGGAGGCGTTGGATGGGGGAGAGGCGTTGCCGGTGCTCTTCATCTCCTTCCCCTCTGCCAAGGACCAGGACTACTTCCGCCAGCGCTGGCCAGGCAAGGCCACTGCCACCATCATCACCTTCTCGCCATGGCGCTGGTGGCAGCAATGGCAGGGTTCCCTCCCTCCCTCCTTGGAGGCGTTGGATGGGGGAGAGGCGTTGCCGGTGCTCTTCATCTCCTTCCCCTCTGCCAAGGACCAGGACTACTTCCGCCAGCGCTGGCCAGGCAAGGCCACTGCCACCATCATCACCTTCTCGCCATGGCGCTGGTGGCAGCAATGGCAGGGTTCCCTCCCTCCCTCCTTGGAGGCGTTGGATGGGGGAGAGGCGTTGCCGGTGCTCTTCATCTCCTTCCCCTCTGCCAAGGACCAGGACTACTTCCGCCAGCGCTGGCCAGGCAAGGCCACTGCCACCATCATCACCTTCTCGCCATGGCGCTGGTGGCAGCAATGGCAGGGTTCCCTCCCTCCCTCCTTGGAGGCGTTGGATGGGGGAGAGGCGTTGCCGGTGCTCTTCATCTCCTTCCCCTCTGCCAAGGACCAGGACTACTTCCGCCAGCGCTGGCCAGGCAAGGCCACTGCCACCATCATCACCTTCTCGCCATGGCGCTGGTGGCAGCAATGGCAGGGTTCCCTCCCTCCCTCCTTGGAGGCGTTGGATGGGGGAGAGGCGTTGCCGGTGCTCTTCATCTCCTTCCCCTCTGCCAAGGACCAGGACTACTTCCGCCAGCGCTGGCCAGGCAAGGCCACTGCCACCATCATCACCTTCTCGCCATGGCGCTGGTGGCAGCAATGGCAGGGTTCCCTCCCTCCCTCCTTGGAGGCGTTGGATGGGGGAGAGGCGTTGCCGGTGCTCTTCATCTCCTTCCCCTCTGCCAAGGACCAGGACTACTTCCGCCAGCGCTGGCCAGGCAAGGCCACTGCCACCATCATCACCTTCTCGCCATGGCGCTGGTGGCAGCAATGGCAGGGTTCCCTCCCTCCCTCCTTGGAGGCGTTGGATGGGGGAGAGGCGTTGCCGGTGCTCTTCATCTCCTTCCCCTCTGCCAAGGACCAGGACTACTTCCGCCAGCGCTGGCCAGGCAAGGCCACTGCCACCATCATCACCTTCTCGCCATGGCGCTGGTGGCAGCAATGGCAGGGTTCCCTCCCTCCCTCCTTGGAGGCGTTGGATGGGGGAGAGGCGTTGCCGGTGCTCTTCATCTCCTTCCCCTCTGCCAAGGACCAGGACTACTTCCGCCAGCGCTGGCCAGGCAAGGCCACTGCCACCATCATCACCTTCTCGCCATGGCGCTGGTGGCAGCAATGGCAGGGTTCCCTCCCTCCCTCCTTGGAGGCGTTGGATGGGGGAGAGGCGTTGCCGGTGCTCTTCATCTCCTTCCCCTCTGCCAAGGACCAGGACTACTTCCGCCAGCGCTGGCCAGGCAAGGCCACTGCCACCATCATCACCTTCTCGCCATGGCGCTGGTGGCAGCAATGGCAGGGTTCCCTCCCTCCCTCCTTGGAGGCGTTGGATGGGGGAGAGGCGTTGCCGGTGCTCTTCATCTCCTTCCCCTCTGCCAAGGACCAGGACTACTTCCGCCAGCGCTGGCCAGGCAAGGCCACTGCCACCATCATCACCTTCTCGCCATGGCGCTGGTGGCAGCAATGGCAGGGTTCCCTCCCTCCCTCCTTGGAGGCGTTGGATGGGGGAGAGGCGTTGCCGGTGCTCTTCATCTCCTTCCCCTCTGCCAAGGACCAGGACTACTTCCGCCAGCGCTGGCCAGGCAAGGCCACTGCCACCATCATCACCTTCTCGCCATGGCGCTGGTGGCAGCAATGGCAGGGTTCCCTCCCTCCCTCCTTGGAGGCGTTGGATGGGGGAGAGGCGTTGCCGGTGCTCTTCATCTCCTTCCCCTCTGCCAAGGACCAGGACTACTTCCGCCAGCGCTGGCCAGGCAAGGCCACTGCCACCATCATCACCTTCTCGCCATGGCGCTGGTGGCAGCAATGGCAGGGTTCCCTCCCTCCCTCCTTGGAGGCGTTGGATGGGGGAGAGGCGTTGCCGGTGCTCTTCATCTCCTTCCCCTCTGCCAAGGACCAGGACTACTTCCGCCAGCGCTGGCCAGGCAAGGCCACTGCCACCATCATCACCTTCTCGCCATGGCGCTGGTGGCAGCAATGGCAGGGTTCCCTCCCTCCCTCCTTGGAGGCGTTGGATGGGGGAGAGGCGTTGCCGGTGCTCTTCATCTCCTTCCCCTCTGCCAAGGACCAGGACTACTTCCGCCAGCGCTGGCCAGGCAAGGCCACTGCCACCATCATCACCTTCTCGCCATGGCGCTGGTGGCAGCAATGGCAGGGTTCCCTCCCTCCCTCCTTGGAGGCGTTGGATGGGGGAGAGGCGTTGCCGGTGCTCTTCATCTCCTTCCCCTCTGCCAAGGACCAGGACTACTTCCGCCAGCGCTGGCCAGGCAAGGCCACTGCCACCATCATCACCTTCTCGCCATGGCGCTGGTGGCAGCAATGGCAGGGTTCCCTCCCTCCCTCCTTGGAGGCGTTGGATGGGGGAGAGGCGTTGCCGGTGCTCTTCATCTCCTTCCCCTCTGCCAAGGACCAGGACTACTTCCGCCAGCGCTGGCCAGGCAAGGCCACTGCCACCATCATCACCTTCTCGCCATGGCGCTGGTGGCAGCAATGGCAGGGTTCCCTCCCTCCCTCCTTGGAGGCGTTGGATGGGGGAGAGGCGTTGCCGGTGCTCTTCATCTCCTTCCCCTCTGCCAAGGACCAGGACTACTTCCGCCAGCGCTGGCCGGGCAAGGCCACCGCCACCATCATCACCTTCTCGCCATGGCGCTGGTGGCAGCAATGGCAGCGTTCCCATCCTACCAACCACCATCCCACACAACCATCCTCACCCTCTCACGGATACAGAGAGGCCTAAGGGCAAACGTGGAGAGGACTATGAGCGGCTGAAGGCAGAGCTGTCCCACGCCATGTGGGAGCGAGTGCTGGCCTATTTCCCACAGCTTCAGGGCAAAGTGGACAGCAAGGCTGATGACAGCTGTAGAAGAAAAGGAATTGAGGACGCGTACATGGAACTTGGCACGCCACTGACGCATGAATACTACCTGGGCAGTCCGAAGGGAGAGATTTACGGACTGCGCAACAGCCGCGATCGCAGTGCTCCGCTTGCCTCAGCTGAACTTCGCTCCGCCACCGACATACCAAACCTTTGGCTCACTGGTTTCACTTTTTCCTCCATTCTCTCACTCCCACTCTCTGTCCTGCTCTCAAGGTCAGGATGTTCTCTGCTGCGGATTCGCAGGAGCGGCCTTCGCGGTTACTCTTAGCAATCCTAGATTCCGTCCAATCATTTCCAGGCCTGTGCAATGTAGGGTGTATTTTGCGCCTCCAGTGTGCTCAAGCGCCCAGCCCTTTTCCTCGGTCTCACTCAACTCAAAGCTCAGAGAGCAACCCAAAAGAAGCACCAGCAGTGATTCTTCCATTCCAACCACCCATTGCCAATCGAAAGAAATTGATTACATTAAAATGTCGCAAATAGAAGAGAGGAATGCATCTTATACACTGGAAAAAGCAAGTGAGGTGTGATCGTTTATTTGATGCTCATGTCGCGCATATTTGGGCGAGCATTGACGCCCATTTCTTTGAGTTCCTGGCAATGTGGAAGAAGGATTGTGAGGGTGTGGTAAGCAGGGCAAGAGGAGGAGGTGAACCTGTACGATAGGGTCGGGGAGGGATCCGGAGACGGAAACGGCGTAGATGCCTTTGTTCTTTCGGATCTTGAGCCACTTGGCCACCCAGGACTCTTCCGGCTTCATCATGGCCACAATGCCGTCGAAGTTGGACGAGGTGCATTCGTAGACCTCCAATGGTGAGCGGTGATAGGTGTAGGGAAAGGCATAGGTGGAGGGAAAGGTAGTATGAAAGAACCTTGTCTCTGTCCATGCGGAGTGCGAGGTAGCGCTCGCAGTTCTCGCACCCGTCCGCTTCGAACTGCTCAAAGCTCTTCACCAATCCACAGAGCAGGCACGCCCGCAGGTTTCGCAGATCTCTCGGAATCGATTCCATCCCCTCCTGTTTCTTGTGCATCCAAATATTTTATGCTTCTTGCCAGCCAGACTCTACATATTCGACAAATATCTTTTGAACACCGGCCTTCAGCTCATTTGCACAGCTTCGAAAGGAGATTGTTTACTCGAGGTTCTTAACAGCAAGAAATGATCTCAGGCAAGAGGACGATCACAAAAAGATCTAGGCTAGTTAGCTTGAAGCAGTGCATCACAGGGGGGACAGGCGGTCAATGCTGATCGGGTTTTCTGACGTAGTAGTGGTCGACGAAGCGATAGCCCTGAGTCAGCTGGGCCCCTTCGTTCACCGCGTGACAGGCAAAGAGGAGCATGTTGCGCGGCTGAACTTTCCACGCAAATCGCATGAACGTCGCCGAATATATTGCCAGCGCCGTTGTCATCTGCAACACTCTTCAATATGCACCAGCCTACTCTGTAATCGGGAGCAGGGAGAACCTTGCCGCTGATGAACTCGGGGCTCTTCTTGAAGTCGGCGATGGCGGCGAGGGGGAGGCCCCAGTTGGCGATGGGGCCCCAGAAGTGGGTGCTCATGAAGTACTCCCGCCAGCTCAGCTCCGTCTTCACCGCCGCCTCCTTCTTTGCCTCCTGTGCCAGACGTTGGCATCCCTGACGGCCCAGTCCTCCAACAACTCGTCGCAGCAGCATTTTGCCTGTCTGCTGTCTACTCTCGCATTTCCGCTGCAAGCATACTTCATATCCCCACTATGATGCGCATGTGAGCGCCAATACATACGCGCCTAGCATAGGGCCTGCTCTACTGAGCGGGATCCCAGAAATTGCCTGGTCTCAAATCCAGTAAAAAGGGTCTAAAGGAGGGAAAAAGGCAATGGGCGATGGAGGAGGGGATTTTGGGGACGACATGATACCGCTGCCGCCACGAGAACGTAGCGGGGAGGAGCAGAGCTGGAAGAGGGGGCGTGGACGACAGCAGCGAGGCTCTTTCCATCCCTATCCTCCTCCCTATTCCGCGCCTGGACCCGCTTTTCCCAACCCTCACCAGCAGCAAGGTTCATCCAAGCTTTTTCGCAAAGTGGAAAATGTCTAATGCGGATTGTAAGTAGGCAGAGGCGACGGCGGCTGGTTTCAGCGAGGCGGTCCTCCCCATTTCCGAGGTTGGCCAGCACTCTTTGCTCCCGCTGCTGTGGGTTATGATGGATACCTTCCTGCAGGCGGAGGTGGTGGGCGAGGTTGGCGAGGAGGTGGAGGAGGGAGGGGCGGTGGAGATGGACGAGGCGGCTGGCAGCAGCAGCGAGGTTCTTTCTTCTCCTTCTAAGGAAGGCTGGCTATGGAGAGACCTAAGTGGGGCTAGGCTGGAGAGGTGGTGGAGGACGTGGGCGTGGAAGGGGTGGGGGAGGAGGGGAGGTAGCCTTCAACGCGGCGGACTACTGGGACAAGCGTGTGGTGGAGAACCCGTGGCGCCATCTGGAGGCCAAACTGGGCATCGCGGCGGCTGGCAACCCGGAGGAGATCCCGCTGGACGAGGGGGACGAAGAGGCTCTGGAAGAAAAGGGGGAGAGTAACCCGGCCGAAGAAGCTTCCAGTCATCCAGACGACAAAATCGCCGACCCCAACCAAATTGACTTGTCGGACGATGACAGTGATCCTTCTGATGCCAGTCATCCAAACATTTGATTACCTTGCTAGCTCAAGTCTACCATGAATGAGAGTTAATAATCTGTCCCACAGAGCACCTAGCCAATATTGTTTCCGTTGTCCGAAATACCCAAAATCCGAAATATAAGAAATGCGAAATATTTCGTTGGGAATTTGATTAGCCTAAAACAATCACTCTCCTTGTTGAGAAATGGCCGTTGTTGTAACATTGTTTGTTAGCCAACATAAAATAAATTATAGCAGTAATTTTGCTTTTCAACAATTGATCAACTTAATGTTAAATTTTGAAAAATTTTCAATTCATAAGAACCCAATTTTAATTGCACAAATCTTTTTCGAAAATTTGAAAAGACAATTTGAAATATTTTTGAAGCAGATAAAATTGTCATAAAAGTTGAGTGAAAAATGAAAATTACGGTTTGGGACAAATGTTTCGAATCCGAGACAAGACGTTTCCAGCTGCTAATTCGCTCACACGAACTAACTTTGCGTCATATAAAGATCATGTTATAAAAAAACCATTTCTCAACAAAGGACGCATTTTCGAAAGAATTTCTAGGGCGAAGATGAAGACTACATTGCCAAAAAAAAGACCAAATCATAATTTATAGTTTAAAACTTCAGTTAAAAACTCAGAAAACTCTTAAAAACTCAGAAAACCTTACAGGCTATTAAAATCCCCCCATCTTTTCATGAAATTAATGATTTAGGCAGCTTCGTAACGCTTCTGCGTCTTACCTTGAAAGGAGTGTGTATCCTGCGAGTTCTTGACTAGAGTTGGGTTGACTTGAGAAATGCTGACGACCACCATCTCCCCAGCTATACCATTCAACAAAGTACCAAAAGCACAATTGCAAACGAAACACCTTGGATAACCAATGTGAAATGGGGCACATCTTTTCGGTTGTTAGCCGTCAGGGAATTTTTCGAGTCTCAAAGAAGATAGACTGTGGTTAGTGATTGGTGTAGTAGATAGGGGAGACAGCCGGAAAGATGTGCAATGTGTTTGGAAGAGCGCAAGAGCAATGGGCTGGCATCACGTACGAATGAAACGCATTGACTGGCGGTGAAGCAAGAAAAGGCCAAAAATATCCTACCCAAATTCCGCTCTCATTAATTCACCTCTCGAAAGAGGAGGAGGCTTTTGCAAACATCTGCTTTGTGTGCTATGCAATTGCGGCTCTGTGACGCCGGCTCTGGTATCTGGAAACAGGTGGATCTTATCCTGAACATGGGAGGGGAAGTTGGGAGGGCGAAGGTGGTGGAGGGATTGGGTGTAGAGTAGAGGGGGGTGAACCGATGGGGGGCTATGAGGAGGGCGGTGGTTGCGGCGGTCGATGCATGAGGCTGGCGATGCGGACTGAAGGTGGTCTGGAGGTTGGAGCAGGCGGTGGGGGAGGGGGTGGGCGCGGCGGCGGTGCTGCCAGATTCGGTGGAGGTACAGGGAGAGGCGCTGCGGGCTCTGCTGGATTCAGCTGCCCGTACTGCCCCGAGCCTCCGTCTAAGGCTTTTTCAGATTGCTTGAAGAGAGTGGCGAGCAATGTGAGTTGAATACCATTGCTGGGAATGGCGTAGTTGTTGAGAAGGGAGCCGAGGTTGGGGGCGGAATGAACTTCGGGCGGAGGATCGGAGGAGATGCTTGCAGCCTTGGAGGGGCGGGACAAGGAGGTTAGCGTTTTCAAGGCCCCGGCCAGAGTTTGCTTCGGCTCTGCTTCTTCCAAGGAGGCTGCAGCAGGAGGTGCAACGTCTTGCAATGCAGGAAAGATGGAGGAGAGATGGGAGAAAACCGAGATGCTCTTTGAGAGTGTTGAGGGTGAGGCGAATGTCGTCGGTGTGATGAGGCATGGCCTCCAGCTGTTTGATGCTGTTGAGGAGGTCTTCTTTGGTGGCGGCGACGCTGGGCGCGGCTTTGTCGGCGCTTTTGGGAGGCGGCGGTGGTGGGGGCGGGGGTTTGGTGGGTGTGGAGTGGGTGGAATGATAGGAGGCGGAGGGAGGGGCCTGGGAGGAGGATCGGGAGGCGGCGGCCCGTTTGCGCCGCTGTTTGGACCATAGTTCGTGACAGTCCTGGTGCAGGGGAAGCTGAGGGGGCGGGATCTGGGCTGAGTCGATGGCGGAGAGCCAGGGGAAGTCCAGCGCCTCCTTTGCTGAACAGCGCTTCCGAGGGTCTAGCTCCAGCATCTGAGGAGGAGCAGGCTCAATTGGCGAGGTGGAAAGGAAGGATGGAAATAGAGTGATGCCTTGTCCAGTAGGTGAAGGGCGCCGGAGGGTAGGGTGGAGAAGGTTTCGCGGAGGACGCGTCGATGAAAGCGGCGAGGTCGATAGGTGCCGAAGTTGGGCAAGTTCACCAGGTCCGGCCACACATCCGGCGTCGGCGTCCCGCAAATCTCAAACCGGACACCAGTGAAAAGCTGAGGGGTAGGGCATGGAAGAAGGATGAAACCTGGCTGATCTTTTCCAGCTGAATGGGCTCGGTGTTGCCCATGAAGAGGGGCTTCTTGGTGAACAGCTCTCCAAGGATGCAGCCACAGGACCAGACATCTATGGCTGGGCCGTAGCGTTCCTCGCCCAGCAACAGCTCCGGTGGCCGATACCTGCATATGAAACATGAGAGATTGGCGATGAAAATGGATTGAGCAGAAGAAGGGTGACCAGAGAGTGATGACCCGATTGGTGTACGGCCTTTCCAGCTCATCTTGGTAGAGTCGTGCCAAACCGAAATCGGCCAGCTTGATCTCTCCCTTGAAGCATTGCTCAGTTTCACGGTAGGAGGTAGAATGAAGGCTGGACTTGATTGTTGAGTAGAATGTTGGAGCATTTGATGTCCCGGTGGAGGAAGTTCTTGGAGTGGCAGTAGGCGAGACCGGCGAGGAGCTGTTTGGTGAAGGAGGCGATGTGCTGCTCCTCCAACTCCACCAAACCACTCTCCAGCAGGCCCATCAAGTCATGGTCCATGTACTGCATCCATCCACTCCATTCCAACTCCTTAGAGGGAGGGGTTGAGAGAGAGAGAAAGAGAACCTCGAAGACGAGATAGAAAGCGCCGCGGTCTCTGCGAAACTCGGTGGCGACCTGTTTGTCGGTGACGATGTCGTAGAGGCGGACGATGTTGGGGTGGCTGAGCTGGCGCAGGATCTTGATCTCCCGAATGGCCGTGATCGGGAAGCCTTCCTTCTCATTCTCCAGCCGAACCTCCAAGTGGCAAGGAATGAGAGATGGTTAGGAAGAGGAAAGGAAAGGAGCCTTTTTGAGAGCTACGAGAGGGGCATCGTCGCGTCCCTTCTCCTTGGCCTTGTAGACCTGGCCGAAGGTGCCTTCGCCGATCTGCTGGAGGATGTCGTACTTGTCCACGCAGCCGGAGCCCCAGTCCTTGTCGTCCATCTTCCACGGCTGGCTTATCACCCGCGGACGCTTCCTCTTCTTTTTCTCCTCCTTTGCCACTGCTTCCTCTGCCTCCTCCCCTCCACCAGCCCCCGAACAATCCCCACCTCCAACCACTCCCTCAGGACTGAGGAGCTAGGAAATGGAATGAGGCTGACCGGTGGTGCTGGGCAACTGGGGAAGAGGGAGAGGGGGGAGGGTGGGGAGGTGGACTTGGGGGTGTTGAGGAGGAGGAGCGATGGTGGAAGGGGGTGGAGGGGGTGGCGGGAGTTGATAGGCCGCTGCTTCGGGTGGAGGCCCAGCTCCCACCAGCATCGCTTGCGGGTAGGCCTGCTCATCAAATCTCAGTCTCACTCCAACTCCTGGCTGGCCATGAAAGGAGTGTACGCCGGGTGGGAATGGTGGCGGGGGAGGTAAAGCGGGTGGTTGAGTGTAGAAGGTCCCCGGTGGGTACTGAATATTGGGCGCCACGGGAAGGTAATGCTGCTGCGGTTGCTGCCAGGCCAGCTCCAACGGCTTGTGTCGCTGCGTGCCTGGGCTCGAATCACTGCACAACTCCATCTTCTAGCATTGGGAGAGATGGAAAAAGGGGGAAAAAGTAAGCCTTGAGTCCTCGCTGGAGTCGCGACGCTTGGTTTTCTTGGACTTTTTGGATGACTTTTTGGGTCGGTAGTTGTCGAGGCTGGCGCCGAGTTTGCTTCGCCGCTTGAGCTCTTCGAGTCGGTCGGTGGGTGGCCGACGGGAGGCGGAGGACTTTTTGGGCATGGGTGGAGTGGAGGAGGAGGAGGAAGAGGAAGGTGAGCGTCGATTGTTGCGATGGCGCCGACTGCTGCGCCCGTCGCGCCCGCGTCGCCGCTTGTGCGCAGGTGGGGAGTATGAAGGGGAGCGTCGATGACGCTTCCGTCGCTCCATCGGTGTGTGGGAGCGATCCCTACCGCCCTTCCGTCCTCCCTCCCTCCGACCGCGTCTGTAGCCCCTTCTACTCTTTCTGAGCGGAGGGCCACAGAGGAAGGAGCAACCTGGGGGATTCACGGGGTGAGTCGTGTGGGCTGGGAGAGCGTCGACTGCGTGGTCGGGAGGAAGGGTTGGAGGAGTGACGGTCGGGAGAGGCGATGCGAGCAAGGGCGGGGTTTGATGATCTGGCGGAGGGCAGGGACATGTCGGGGTCCTCAGGGATGTGTGTCTCGTCCTCGCTGGGCTGGTCAGAGCGTCGTCGTCGGTTTCTTCTTCGTCCACTGCGCTCCACCTCCTCCTCGCTGGAACTGGGGGAGCGCCGCGTCCCTTCGCTCTCCCCATCTTCAAACGCCCTGTGCAGTGAGAGGCAGATGGAGGTTAGGCTGATGGTGGAAGGCTGGGGCGTAGGAGTAGGGAGTAGTGAGAGAATGCATTGAGGTGTGTTGTTGAGGGGTGCGCCTGATGCATTGGAGGGGGCGGCTTTTGGGGCCAGCGCGGCGAGACCAAGGGGATGCAAAGAGAGTGCTACCGTCTTTATTCAGGCTATGCGCAGTTGCAGTTGCCGCACCTCCCAGTTTTCAGTGGTAAAGTTTTGGAGCACCATTGGGCGGATGCCTAGGAGAAATGCGAGAGAACATGGTGATGGACTTGGATGGGAGCATCATATACGCCATCAGTGCCAACAAAGAGACCAGCAATCTGGTGGTGGCTGGGCGGAACGGTTGGCTTTTGCCGGATTTCTTGAAGGAGATGGTTAAGGAAGGAGGATTTGAGTGCTGAAAATTCTTCGAGTGAACGATGAGGCAGGGCGTCTGGAGGAGTTGAGCAACCTGCGAGCAGGCAAGAACATCAACCTCAATTACGGAGCCCTTGACGTCGCTTGGAGTCAAGTTGACGGTTCAGTCTTTACTCTCACTTCTTTGTCCCCCCGCCATTCTCATCTGTGGAATAATAAAGGTAGGTTGCAGAGAAGCGAATAGCAACGGCAGCCACTAACGGGACAGTTGTGGTCTGGAATCTGCTGGGGAGTGGAAAAGGTGAGGGAGAGGATACGAGAGAGGAGAAGAGAGAAGGAATGAGAATGTCTTTGAGGGCGGCAGGAGATCACTTGGTCAGCCCATCGTCGCTTCGTCAACCGAGTCTGCTTCCATCATTCTGAGCCCAACTACGTCCTCTCCGCCTCTGGCGTTGCCTACACCCTTTGCCTAAATCAAGGCGGAGGGAGGAGAGGGGATAATTTGAAGGACTGTGCAGTGAAGCTGTTCGATCTGAGGGACCCGGATCACATTCTCCAGTTCCTTTCCGGCAACGAGTCCATTCGGGATGTCAAATTTTCGCCCACTCAGCCCTACATGTTCGCCGCCGCCGACGAAGCTGGCAACGTCAAGCTCTGGGACCTGCGCTTCATCGACAAACCTCAGGCTATCTACCTACCTACACTCCACCTCTTTCTTCCCTCATCCTCAGCTGATGTTTCAGAAAATTTTCGCAGCTCACGGGGAGCCTATTTTGAGTCTGGATTTTCACCCCAGCGCACGATCCTGGATTGCCACAGCCTCGAGGGATAAACTGATCAAGGCTTCCTTCCACCCATTCAGTAGAATGAAGGAGGCTTAAGAGGTGATGCGGTTGAGGTGTGGGATTGGAGCAGACAAGCGCCGTCGTGTGAGTACGCAGTGCAGTGCACGCACCCAGTGAACGTAGTACGCTGGAGGAAGGATCGAGAATGGCAGCTCGCCTCCGCCTCCCTTGTAATGGACTTCAGCATCAATATTTGGGACGTTCGACGCCCTTTCATCCCCTTCGCAAGCTTCGATCGACACAAAGACCTTCCCACCGGTTCACTTCCACCTCTAGCACGAAAAACTCATCTGAGTGGATAAAAGGGGACTGGAATTGAGGCATAGTTTGGCGGACGGATGCGCACAGTTTCTTCTCAGCGGGGAAGGACGGGCTTGTACTGGAGAATCACTTCGCTCATGCCCTACGCCCCGGTGACTACGCCAACCCTGTCTGCCTCGACATGGCACCAAGCGGGGACACTGCATTTGCTGGTCCCCTTTATTTCTTGCCTTTTTCATCATCCTCAGCTAGAGGAGGAGTGAAGATCATCCTTCCCACTCATGTTTGACGAACTCACTTGCAGTGAGCAACAAGCTAGTAGCCTCGCAGAGAGAACGCCATTCGCCCAACGCTGACATGCCTGAAGGCCTGCATTCCAACCGACCTCCTACCTCGAAAATATCATTTAGTTGAACGCTTGTTTTACTTTTGCAAGAGATAGACACTGAGGACAAATTTTAGGCAGGATGAGTCCATTGGCCTTGGCAGAGAAAAGTGATCTCTTTCGAGGCCCTATCCAAAGCCAACTTTTTCTTTTTCTCAGCCACCAAGCTTTGGATGAGGTTTGGCTTTTTTCCTTTATTTCAGCTTGCTAAATAGACTGGCCTTTTCCTTAGGCTCCTTCGTTGAACTGGCTGGTAGAGTCCGGACGCGGCTACCGACTAGAGGGCGCTTCATTTGCTGTCCTCTGTGAATGCAACGCCGCAGTGGCAGGAAGTCTGGGCAGAGATCACGTGGCCACCACATGGCTCATCCTCAAGACTCTCTATCCTGACTCTCGCTCCGTCCAGCAAAGAGAGCCTAGCAGCGACAGTCCATCACCTCCACACAGCTCCTCTTCCTCTGCCACACGGTGATTGTCCCTTTCTCATCCAGGGACATCCAAGACAAGTTGTTGCCCCAGCCCTGAAGAGTTTGATGTTGCAGCACTGAGCTCGGGTCGTCAGTGTCAGAGACAGGGAGGCGTGGACGATCGGCGGATTCAGAAGGGGGCGGGGCGGAAGAGGAGGCCCAGGCGGCCTACAACGACCCCGTCGCCATCTCCGAGAGCCGATTGGCCTCCTTCGGAGCACTGGCCCGCGGCGGAGAGGAGGAGAGCAGCAGCCACTGGGCCCTACAGCCCGAAGCCTTCGCCCCGCGCGCCCTCCACGACCTACCCTCTCAGCCCACCGCCTCCACTCAGCCCGCCAACCCTGAGCACCTATGGCCCAATGAGTGAGTCCATGGCCTCTTGTTCCATGAGTGCTTGGAAATTGGTAGAAGTTGAAGAGGGGATTCGGGTCCTGCCAGAGAGCTCGTGATGCAGGCCCCACCTCCGCTTACGCTCCGACTAAGTCTTCACCAGCCCCAGCTCCAATGCAATCCCGAGGAGCTGATACAAAACCTCCTCTACTTTTATGTCGAGACGGTTATCTTTCATTTTGGTTGGTTGGTGCTTGGTTGGTTAATTTGCTTCCTCTTTTGTCAGGGCGATATTCAAATGGCAGTCTCGGCTATGCTTGTGCTAGGAGATAAGGCCAAGGACATAATCCCCTCGGAAACTCAGCTCAACTGGTACAAGGAATATTTGGGTATAAGCCTCCTTTCAATCGTCTTGGTAATGATGCTAGAAGTTTGGCAGATCTGCTGGAAGGCTTCGAGGAATGGGTGACGGCAGCTCGAGTACGAGCGCTCTGTCCTCCCAGCCTCTTGAAAGTAATCTAGAAGAGATTCAAAGATGAATGTGTGTAGGCGGATTTGATGGCAGGAGTGTGGAGAGGAGAATGCGGACGATCCGTTGGTGGACAACACGGCTCACTCGGGGGTGCGGATCTTCTGTGGTCGCTGTGGGAAGGAGAGTGGGCGTCGGGGCTGGCGCTGCGAGCGTTGCTCTCACCTCACACCGGGCTGCTCCGTCTGTGGACAGGTAGATGAGGATGAGGGCTGTTTGAGGCTGGAGGGTGGATAAGGTGAGGTTGAAGGTGGTGCGGGGTCTGTACGTGTGGTGCAGGGGCTGCGAGCACGGGGGTCATCTGGCACACATGAAGGACTGGTTCGACTCTGGCCAGGCCGCCTGTCCTACTGGCTGCGGACACCGCTGCGAATTTGCCTTCACCTCTCACGAGTTTGCCTAGACCGCATTCCTCCTCAAACTCCTCCATCTATCTAGTCTTCCACATTCGCTCAGTCTTCCTGTTTTTTCCAGCTGTTCTTACTTGGCAATTGTTTGTTGGTCCAAACTATCATTTCAAAATTCAGCGCAGTGCTACAATGAGCTGCTGATTGCAGATTCCTTCAGTGATAAATACTAAAGCTGTTAGATGGTGGTAAGAAGAAATGGGGTAAATATCAGCAGTGTATGGCAGAGATGATGTCCTCAACGTCGGAGGATTCCACATACTCTGGCTGCAGCGTCACATAGAAGGACTTTGGTATGACTCCCTCAAAGCCGGAATTGAGGATGGAATGGTTGCGGTCTGGGAAGAGAGACCTGGTGAGCCACAAGACTGAGTGCATTGGAGCGTCTTAGTAGTGGCCAGACGCGGTTCTTGAGGCTCCGATGAGGCTCGTCGGGTCCGGCCAGGATGAGGAGGAAGAGCTGCTTCTCGCTAGGCGCCAGAAATTGGCTCAGACTGCTAGCACTCAAGGCACCAGTGGCCTCGTCCAACGCCGCGATCCGCAGCTCAGCAACGCTGCAAATTAGCATCACATCTTCCGGCCCCGCAGATGGGGAGGGCTGAGGTGAGGAGAACTGAGGAAGGGAGGGAAGACGGGACTGAAGGTGGATGAGAAGCTGGCGTCTCTCCTCCCCGCCGGCTCCGCGATCGTCCAGAAGCAGTAGCACAGTCAAATTGCATGGCTTGGCTTCCTCGGCCTTCTTTTCCTCCTCCTTCGGCAACAAGGCAGATTCCTCTTCTACGGGGGCGATGTCTGCAGTGAGCTGCCTTTGTGCAATGACAAATATACAGGGAGGGAGGGAACCAAAGGGAAGCACAGGGACTGGAGGGGGCGGTGGTGCGAATCCTCCTAGATTCAAAGATGGCACGGACGACTTGGACATTAGCTGCTACATTTTAATGGATCAATAAAAAGCATTGATTTTGAAAGCAGAAAGAAAACAGCAAAAGCTGGAGCGCTTCCAGCGCTGAATCGCGCGAAATCCCGGTCCGATTTTTCTGCTTCGACGGCCTTGATGATGGGTTCGGCGTCCGCAATGACCAGCGAGGTTTCCGACGTCACGAAGTTGTACTGCAGCATAGAAGCAGAGTGAAAAGGGTCAAAAAGCAATCCTTGCAGCTGAGACATGGATGGCAAGCTCCTTGGCCTCTCGGCGTAGAGCAGCGGCTTGGGTGGCGTTGCCGGCGAGGTCGGCGTCTTCCAGCATTTTCTGGATGCTCATGTAGGCCCACATGCGCTCCACAAAGCCGCCCAGAGTATTGGCTGGCAGCGCTTCCGGACGCAACTTCTGGATCCTGTTTGGGAAGGGATGACGCTGAGGATGAGTGGTAGAAATAGGTAGAAGTAGGAGGAACACGATGTCGATGTCGGGGATTATGACGCAGCCAGAGACGGAGGGCGGTGGGCCGCAGATTAGCGGGCAGACGCGACTGCAGCAGCCGAAGCAGGCTGTCGAGGTCCTGTCAAATGCGGATTAATGAGAGGCCGGCTTGGGATGGGTAGTGATAGGATGGATACGTGAATCGCTTAGGGCCGAGGGCGGATAGGCCGGAGACCTCGGCTGTGAGTTGCCTTGCCGCCGGGTCTCTCAGCCGACCCACTGTCACCATCTCACTCCCTTCGTACACCGTCCCATCGCGTCTAGAAATTAACCAACTCAGCCCAGCAGGATTCTTTGACAGCGTATACCTGCTTGAAACGATGCTGCTCGCATCTACCGTGTTGTTCAGGTAGGTGAACTTCACGTCGCGCAGAATGGGCAGGGCGATTTCATTGTAGAAGCCTGTGATCATGCTTTGCTTGCTGGTTTTCCCTTTCTGTGGGTACCGTCAAGTTGTAGGGCGGCATCGGCGCTTTCGTAGATTTTGCGAGCAAGGCCACGGCTGTCCTCGGCAAAGTGGCGTAGGAGCTGGAAATCCGCGTCGTCTCCGAAGGCCAGGCTGTGAATACGGGTTTTGGCCTTCCCATTCCTGCAGGCTTCTATCTTGGCCACTCTATCTATCTTTGGGAATTGGAACCTGTCATTGATGGCTTGACGAAGCGGCTCATTTTCCGTGATTGGCCCAGCCGTGGCCTCCCCGTCGGTGAGGAAAAGGATCATGTTCCCCGCATCCGCCGGCGCGCTCTCCATGATCTATGTGTGGCAAGGGGTTGACAGTAGCTGGGTGGGGCTGTTGTAGTGTAGGGAGGGGGGTGAACGGTGATGGCCTTGATGAGGGCGTCATGAATGTTGGTGGATCCACTGGCGCTCTCCTTCTTGACGAACTCGATGGCTTCCGCCTTGTTCGCCTCGCTTGCCGGTTTCAGCTCCTCTGACCTGCTCCTCTTTCAGCTCCTCTCTCCCCTCCTCCTCAAAGTCAGCCAACCAAGGCTCTACGTCCGAGCTGAACCAGAGCAGCGAAAACTCGTCGTCCTCCTTCAGCTGGGCCAGGATCGTCTCCATCGCCGCCTCCAACTTATCTCATTCCACCTTTTTCCACCATTTTTGCGCGGCCAAGGCCCGCTTATACAGTTACCCCATTTTTCGTCCGTCTGTCCGCATATATATGAGGTTGTGGTTCCGGAGCCCGTACTCCTTGGTTTTTCAACGAAATTGGCTGAAATTTTGCACGATGGTCCGTCTGGGTGGTGGCTCGGGACGTTTTTTTGCGATGGGCGAAATTTTTTGTTTTTCGCCTAAAACTTAAAATTTTGATGTAGTAAAATACAAAAATTTGTAAAACCCTGGTTTTTCAATGAAATCAGCTGAATTTTGGCAGGTACGTCCATCAAAGCTATATCTTTAATGTGTTAGGAGGAATTTACGAAATATTCATTATTTCTTGATTTATGGCAAAAAACCTAAAATCTCGATGTTTCAAAAAATTGAACAAGCATAAATCCCTGGTTTTTCAGTGAAATCAGCTGAATTTTGGCAGCTACGTCCATCAAATATATATCTTTAAAGGGTTAGGAGGAATTTACGAAATATTTATTATTTCTTGATTTATGGCGAAAAACCTAAAATCTTGATGTTTCAAAAATTTGAACAAGCATAAATCCCTGGTTTTTCAGTGAAATCAGCTGATTTTTGGCTGGTATGTCATTCAAGATTATATCTTGAATGTATTAGAAATGATTTACGAAATATTTATTATTTATCAATTTTTGGACAAAAATTTGAAATATTGATGTTTCACAAATTGGAACAAATATTTTTCCAATGTTTTTTCAATGAAATCAGCTGAAACTTTTAGCACAACTTTAAATGAGTTAAAACTATGTGGCGCTGCAAACGTTAGAGTTTAAATCAGGCCGCGCACCTATTGGAGATAGCCGATATTACCTTGTGTTTAAATAAAAGTGGTTAACAGATATCAGGCAATTGCAAAAACGAATTAGCCTCAAGCTTTAGTTCTTTTAACACAGGCCCACCAAAAAGGCCGTAATAAAATAAACTGATACGATTTTTTGCAGCAAAGTAAAAATCGCAATACACAAGGGGATGGTCAAGCACCATGCACACTCTTCCAATTCCCAAGTGGAGAGAAGTCCAGCAGTGCGATGCTTTGCAGAAAGAATGGGCAGAATGTACAACACAAGCAAGAGTAAATGGCAGGGCAGGCAAGGCCAAGTGGACTGACCTGGTTCAAGCTTGTGCACTCAAGGTGCAATGGAGAAGGTGGCGCTGGACATGAAGATCTCGCACAAGGGAGATTGGAAAGAGTGTGCCAAGGCATCAATGCAGGTGCACGACCAGAGTGACGGCGCACCCCACTATTTGTGCAAGTTGTGGGGGCCGACACTCTTGAATCCTGGCCTATCTTGAGTCATCCTCGCTTTCAAGGGGATGGTCAAGCACCATGCACACTCTTCCAATTCCCAAGTGGAGAGAAGTTGAGTAGTGTGAAGCTTCCCAGAGGGCAAGTCTCACAGTTCCTGCTGTCCCATCTGGTCATATGAGGGACAACAAGGAGCTGGGAGTCAAGCCCTACTGAGAGTAGATTGCAAAGACGGGCTGAAAGGAGCCCATCATCTTTGCAACCCACCAGTCTGTCGTTGTTCCTTTGAGCCTCCTTTGTTGTCTTCAATCGCGATTTGCAGCACTGCCTGAACTGCCTATTTGCTCTCCTAATATAGGACATTGCTTGATCTTATCTCTGCTAAGCCACCTGCACACAAGGCAGCAAACATTGCTTATCTATTTGCTTATCTCGAGCAAGCTTGAGCTTATTGCTTCTTGGGCCTCTGTTTTGCTATTTCCTGATGGAAACTGCCTCATGGAACAAATAACAGTTTCTTTTGGATTAGCCTCTTTTTTGTGTTTAGATTAGGCCGCGCATCTGTTGGCGACAGCCGAGAATATCTTGTTATGACAGTCACCTGCAGCTGCTCAAATTTCCGACCGTACATGGATCCGGATTTGTCGAGCACGAAAACAATGCGCGCCGAGACTTTGTCCAGGAAATCTGGCGGAGGGCTGCATTAATTCTTCGCTCTTTCTTAAAAGGCGTATGAGAGTTGGGACCTAAGTGGGATACCTGAAGAAATGGACAAAGAATCCGTCCACCACCTGCACTTCGCCGCCGTCTGCCTCCCGAACCACGTCGTACAGCACCACCAACTGGCCTTAACCACTCCTCCTCCTCCCCTCATCCCCTTCTTTGGCTTCCTCACCTTCGCTTCCACGCGCTGGCGTATAGGCCACGTGCACTGTGGTTACATCGTCATCCGAGGTGCTTTCCGAAATCCTTGCATCCTTATTTGCTAAAATAAAGATGTTTTATGCGCATAAAACGTAACAACGATGGCAGACTGACCAGGGCGTTGGAGGAGCTCTTTGTTGGTGAGTTCGGCTACCTTGGGCCCAAATTCAGGGACATGAACGCTTTCGATTCTGCCGCGCTCTGTTATGTACACGTCCATGGACAGATCATCGATGCCCTCAATCCCCTTTCCTCACCTTTGTTTCTATGAAACAGTTGGCGGAGGTACCTCTGTGTTGACAAGGTTGATGGCGTGTTTGTAGAGGCCATGGACTCGCTTGAGTACTTCCTGGTAGGTGAGGTTAAAGAGGACTTTTTCGCCCGGCCGTATGCTCACCGTCGTCTCGAACACATTCGTCTCACGTGGCCTATTTTGAAACCCCCCTCTAGGCTCAAGCGGACAGGCCAAGAGCAGTATAACTTTTGCTTCACTAGGCCAGCAGTGCGGCCGGCGGCCCGAGCGGCGTCGAAGTCCTGTTGCGCCGCCTCCTTCCCCTTCACCTCCGCCACCAGCAGCTCTGAGCCCCGAAGCCTTGAACCAACCATCAGATCTCATCTCAACGTCCCTTGAGTGGGGTAGAGTGGAACATGGTGAAGTTGGAGACGAAGGCGCCGGCTGGGAGCTGGGCGCTGAAGGTAATCTCAGTTGAATTTGTACCGCCCACATTTTCAACCTGCCTCTCTGTCATGATCTGGTCCAGTTATCGGCATGCACTGGCCAACCAAGCTGGTGACATGAGTGGTGGCGAAGCGGGAAGCAATACGAGATTCCACCTTCAGCGAGTGGACTTTCGTATCGCCCTTGCTCTCCCGCTTCTCACGAAATTGCTGTCAATGCATAAACTTTAAGGGTCTAAAGGTGAAATGAGAGTTAAATTTCCAACAAATGAGATGACGCCACCGTTGCAGCGACAAAGACTGGCGAAAAGGCAGCATAGGACATACTGCCTCATTTCGTTTCGAAATATAAAACTGACAAGAAAATGAATGTTATTTCGAAGAGCTTAAGCGCGAAAAAGGAAAGGTTGTTTTGACTGAATGCAGGTGAAATGTTTGCGAAGACTGTCCCAGGCGATGTCTTATGTGGCACCAGAGAACTGGGATTTTTTCTCCCGACAGGTTTACACAAACCTGGACAAAACAAACACCCCGCCTAATGATACTTCGTGGATGCCCTTGTTTTCGTCATTAAACGGGCATTATATTAGTGACCTCGTTCCTTGATCTCACTCATTTCAAAAAACGTTTATTTCAGTTGAAAAATTTCTTTAAGTTATCTGCTCTGAAATATTCTTATTTGTTTGTAAACTGAATTTGTCATTGTTAGGTTTTCATTATCCTAGAAATAACGAAAGACAGCATTGAAATTCATAAAAAGCGTATGCAGAAGATGCAAACAAAAGCGCAAAGTTCAAAGGATCGATTAGGGTGCTCAATCAAAATGAATCGAGGACATGATAAGTCAACGCACAATTTGGTGATAACCTGGCTGATATTGGGAGGTGTGATAAAGGGGCGGTTTGATAGGAGGTGCCTGAGCGTAATGAGCCGGAACGGCGGGTAAAGCAGGAGCAGTAGGAGCAGGATGATAAAAATGCGGGGTCAATGGCGGAGGCGGAAGGACGTTAGCCGGCTTTGACATCTGTCCATAGTGCTGGTAATGATAGGGCAGGGATGGGGAGTGTGGGTCGAAGTGAAGCTGGAAGGAGTGAAGGGTATTAGGCACATTGATGACGTAGACTGGGACGCCGGCGAGGTTGAAGCTGGAGGCTGGGGCTGGAGGGATGGTCGGTAGGGCAGGTGTAGTAGGTGGTGTGGCAGGTTGAGGGGGAATGGGGCGAGTGCAGATGGCGTTGGAAGGGCTGAGGTTGTGTCGCTGGAAGGCGCGAGAGAACCATCGCCCTCGTCGGCAGTAGTTCACGTCCGCAATCACCCCATCCACCGAGTCCCCGTAATGCACCACCTCTCTACAGCACCCACTCCCAGGATGCAGATAGAGCGGAGGTTGGAGGCTCCAACCCTTCTGGACAGGTGAGGATGAAGTAGGTAATCCCGTCTCGCTCTGTTTTAGCCACCAGCATGCGAGAATCTCGCGGAATCACAGGCCCACACGCCGTTTCTTTTCTAGCTCAAAAGTTTCTTTCATTCTAAAAAAACGTTAATAAATGATGGAATAGGTGTAAACAAGTGGTTGTGGTCGACGTTTGCGTAGTCGGCTCAACGTAGTCAGGAACAGGTTCATAATCCCTAGAAAAAGCAAAGTACCTACCGGTAAGTAACGAATGCAAAACCGAAAGTCAAGATCGCTGTCAGTGAAATGTCTTGTTGCAAGAAACCGAGGCAGAGAATCGACTCTCTCAGGCAAAGTTCGAATACGACGATTCGGGTACACTATTCGAACCCTATTTCTCGGCAGACCGAATAAATTTCCGGCACCTAAAATATTTCTTCTTTTGAACTCCACTATTTGTAATTATGGATGTTGGCGCGCCGTGATGTCTAGCGCCAAAGAATAAAGAGATACCCCCGTCTAGGCGTTGAGCGGAAACTTGAAGAGCAACGTTTATGCACCAAAAAGCAGCACCAAATTGTTTTTGCATCACTAGTAGTTTTTCCGGGGTTTTTCTGCCCTTCCTAATATGGCTGTAAGATGTGCAAAGGACTGAGATCGATCTCGAGTGTTCCGATAACTAGTTTGGAGTCTCAAAGAGTAATAACACGCCTCTTTATGGTCGTTCTTGTCATTGGCTATCCTGCATTCTAATCTTTTTACCCCACAAAAACAGTATCTTTAGAACAAGCGAGCATATCCAGTGCGTGAATGCGTGAGTGAAGAAGCAGGTTGACGTGGTCTCACGATCGGCGCCACGTAAGCTTCCTCTTCTTCTACCTGTGTGACATAGCGAATATCGGAGACTTACGTTAGATGTAAACCAGTTCACCTGGAGGAGGATGGGAGGAAGTCGGTGCGGAGAGTGAGTAGGAGGGATTCTAGCGGGGCTGGGAGTGTAAGTGTGGCTGAAAGGAGGAGTGTGAAAGCAGGCGGCCTGGCGGAGGGCCTCCCCACGAAGTCCATGAAACTGGGAGCTCCACTCCCCTTCCCAGCAGTCCAGAACATCTGCGCCCACGCGCATTTGGTCCAGGCTCGCCTCGGAATAGTGCAGGGACCACCTCAACGACCACCTACGCTCTCATCCAACTTCAGCCTTTCATCTGCCTTCACCCTGGGGGACATGAGAGGAAGAGAAGTCGCTGGCCTTTCCACTGCTCTCGCACCAGAACACGAGCGTCTCCTACTTCCAACGCAGGGCAAAGATCTTGAATTTGCATTTTGGTGAATACATTTTGAGGCTAATAGCTTGTCCACCAAAGAGAAAATTTTGATTGCTCTGAACATGTGCCCCCTAACCTTCTTTAAAAGTTCTTGAATGTGTGCAAGTGTTTAGAAAAAACTTTGCTATGGGAACTAAACTGATCCAATTCAAAAAACGAATTATACTGGCCTGGGACGGGGTTGAAATTTGGCTTGTCGCTGGTGTCGAATTTGAAGTTTGGAGAAGTTGAACAATGAGAAAAAGTGAACTCGGCCCTTCCTTAAATGAGGAATCAAAAATCCGCCAGGCTGTTGTACTTTTGGCGTGAATAGAACTAAAGTTGAGGCTGAAGTAGTAGTTGTGGTAGGTGCAATAGTGGTCGACGTCCAAACTTGGCCGGTGTAAAGCCTGGCAATAAAACTTTTTTTGAAAAGATTACTTGAGCAAGTTAAACAGTGCCGAAAGCCAGGTCCAGAAATGCGATCATGCCCTCTTGAACTGGGCAATCTTTTTCGCCTCTCCTGATGCTTTTTGTGCTCGTGAGGATGATGGTGATGATGGAGCGAAGGCCGGGCTTTGTAGGCTTTGGCTTTGTTCACGTGCCGGGGTTTGTAGGCCGAATCGACGGAAGAATACTCGTTTTGGAAACTGAAATCAATGTCAAAACAAAAACGAAAAATTAACTCACCTATAGACCAAAAAACAATAAAAATGCTTACACTGAAAGAGCATTTTCAGTTTCAGGTGGCAGCCGGATGCTTATAGAAGTTGATTGCCTTGCTAGAAGGTGTCGTCGAACTCGTGAGCCTGGGGCCATATATTTAAACGAATAAAAAAGAATTAGCTAACGGCCTACTGGCATCTATGGAAATGCAGAGGAATGCAGCTAGTAGGAGATTTGACAGGTGCATGTTGCTGCCGCAGAAACGTTACTGCAAAAGGCAAAAGCAGAGTAGAGAGGCAGGGGGTATGAAAGTGCATCAAAAAGGTCTTTGTTGCCGATGATGATATAGTGCGAGGTCATAAATTTTTGACGAAATCGCGTGTGGCAGTTTTGCTGTAAAAGCTCATATTCCGACGTTTATTATTATGCTGTAAGTAAGTAAATAGAAGGAAGAATGTAAATTGTGATATGAAGACCCAAATTCATTCATAATATTAAAATGTTATCAATCAATAATTTGGCAATGGTGAAGATTAATTAACAAGACTAAAATGCTACAGCATGAGAAGCTTATGAATTTGCAACCATCAAAAAGATATAGACAAGATGCAAAAGAATCGTGATTTTTTGGTTTAAGTAAAGGAACCATTTTGAACACAAATTTTAACAGATCCATTTGTTTGGTATTTGTCCATCTAAAAAATTCAGTGCTCATTCATAAGCAGGCGGCAATTTTGGCAAAAAGAGGACAAAAACTGTGGCAAAACTAACTATAATAAATAAAATAAACAAGTATATAGCGCAAAGCGCAATAGGTGACCGCGGAGCGCATCCTATATATGAACAAGATTAAAATGCTACAGCATGAGAAGCTTATGAATTTTCAATCATCAAAAAGATATAGACAAGATGCAAAGCAATCGTGATACATTTTGATTTGAATTGAGAAATCATTTTGAGCAGAAATTTCATCTAAAAACTCCACTGCTCATTCATAAGCAGGCGGAAATTTATGGCAGAAGTTATAGCTTTTTCTTCTGGTTTTGCCCAAATGGTAAGCTATTTTTGAATTTTTTTTATTATTTTTAGTTTCAACTTCATTAAAACCATCAGCTTTGATTTTAAAACACATGCCTGAAAAGTTACTGCTATGAAAAAAACATTCCAAAATTGGAGCAACAATTCATTGAAATCAAAATTGATCATATTGAGAATACCTGTGTTAATTAATTTAACTCATTAATGCATTTTAGTTTGTTTCTAATATTGTCCAATTTATTTTTTATTCAATTTATATGCCTTTTAATTTTATAGTAGCTAAAAGTTTAATTAAAATAATATTTGAGTTGCTATTATAGTATTTATTGAGTATTTTTTTGAATAAATATTGTTAACTTTCATTTCCGTTTTTGTCCTCTTGTTGCCAAAATTTCCGCCTGCTTATGAATGAGCAGTGGAGGTTTTTAGATGAAATTTCTGCTCAAAATGATTTCTCAATTCAAATCAAAATGTATCACGATTGCTTTGCATCTTGTCTATATCTTTTTGATGATTGAAAATTCATAAGCTTCTCATGCTGTAGCATTTTAATCTTGTCTAGATCTTGGCCATGTGGAAATTATTTATTTGCCACATGAACAAGACTACGAGTTTTTGCCACATGAACCAGGCTTCAGAACAATTTTGTTTCAGATATGGATAAAATCAACTTTGGTGTTTTTATAAATTTAGTTTTCCTGCTCTAGTAATAGGGCACTGTCGCCCTCTCAGATTCCATTAAGCCCATAAACCTATTGCATGCAAGCTAACCTGAGCATCAATTTATATAAAACTGCGCAGTTTCACTGAAATGAAACATTTCGATAATGGGTAGAACAGAAAATCGAAAAAATCGCTCTCAAAAACGTGAATTGATTGGGAAATTTCTCCATGTAACCATTGACAAAAATAGCACCATTGAAAAGCTCAGTCAATTTGCCAAAATACGTAATTCTTAGTTTTTGAAATTTCGCTTTTGATGCAAAATGCCACTGTGTTAAAGTTGGCAATGTCCTTATTTTTGAAGTTTTTTTATATTTTTTTTTAAATAATTAAAATTCTAAGCCCTAAATCAAAATTTGAAGAATTTTGCCATCTGCAGCAGCCTGTGGGCTTTCGATTGATATAAATATGTCCTAGGGTTCAACCTACCTGTCTTCCAATCAATTCGGTGACACGCAACCATGCAAAAACTCGATCACCCATTCATAACTAGGGCGCTGTCGCGCCCTAGGACAATAAATATTAAACATGAAATTAGTTAACATTTAGAAGTCAAATTTTGAGACAACTATTACTGCATTATGATAAACCATGGAGGTGACTTTGTATTGGTATATCTCGATGGATAAAAGAAGTACCCGTTAAAAGTTATCAAAAATAACATTTAGTTAAATTGAGTAAACTTTAAAGTGAATGTTCAGCATTTCTTTCTTTGTCGGCGCATCTATTTTAAATCGCCAAAATTACCTGCTTGCTTCTAGTGACCAAATATGAAAAATTGGTATGCTTCAACTTTGTTTAATTTCTTATATTTTGCTGGCTGACTCTCTGAGCCCCCCCCCCCAAAGGTTTCACCCCCCCCCCCAAAGGGTTTCACCCCCTCCCCCCCAAAGTTTCACCCCTCCCCCAAGAGTTTCACCCCTCCCCCAAGAGTTTCACCTCCCTCCCCCCCCCCCCCCCCCAAGTCAGATATCTTGAAAATTTTGTTATGGCCTTAACATACTTCTCTTTACATATCTCGAATTTTAAACTAACGTAATTTTCATGTAGATTATTAAATACATACTTTTTTTACAAACATAGTTAGTCTATACCGGATGGCGGCGCATGCCTACCAGGAGTAGGGGCTTGTCCCCTACCAAACCTTTCGATCAACTCAAAAGCTTAGACGCATGCTCGTCCTCCGAGGCAACTGTGGCAGACCTACTAGTTAGTCTAACCGAGATCATTGATGTTTTAAAGTGCTCAACTCGGTAAGACTAACTATGTCCCTCCGAGCCTTTAAAAAAGTCAGGTGGCTACGCCCTAATTGCGATGGGCTGGCGCGGCGCGTAGCGAGTGTCAGCGCCCAGCCCCTCTTTTCACCCAGGTGTATGTTTGGAGGGTTATTGCTAGATCTTAATTTTGATAAGGCTCAGCGCCTCCAGGAAGCTTCAATCTTTCTGATTCTTTGTGCATTGGAAAGAGCAACATCGAATTGACTATAGTTTCTTTTTTGACTTTTGCATAAAACAATTATTTTCCCATGAAAAATGCAAAAACCATGTGTCCCTCCTCCTTCTCCTTCTCCTCCTCCTCCTCCTCCGCATCATCAAGCGATAGAGGTATTCATTTCTTCCCCCCATCCCCTTCCCCGGGTCCCTGGGCCTCAAGTATTTATTTAATCTTAGCTCGTCAATTACGCAATGAATCATATGGACCAGTGGTGTAGTGGTGAAAGCGATTGTGCATATGGAGAAAACTCGAAGTTCAAATCTTCTCAAACATTCATTTTTATTTTTGTTTTTTTGAAGTTGAGAAATCAACTAGACCATCGCCAGGCCAAAATTAATGCTATTTTCTCCCAAAAATCGTCTGCCCGGAGTATAAGTCAAGAAAATTTCTGTAAAATAAGTTGTGCCAATAATTTTGCATTGTATTTTTCAATTTCAATATTTTCTTTTCGTCTATTTTTTAACCCAGTTTTTTCTACAATTTTTTATATATTGAATAAAATTTTAATTAGGCATATAATCAACAATATAAAATTTGTATCTATAAATTTTATCTTATATTAAAAGTGGAAGAAATAACTGGTACCATCGGCAGGCCAAATGTTGGGCTCTTTTCTCCAAAATTTGCAATTGCCTCGAGAAACAAGGTATTCTCGGCTGTCGCCAAGATGCGCGGCCTCTATTCCAAGCAATATTGTGAAGCTACATGAGCATATTTTAGCCAATTGGGTTGATTAACCAAGGATTAATGAATTTTTCAATTTTGAAACATCAAAATTTTATGTTTTAGGGAAAACCCCATATATTTCTCAAAGCCCAAATAATGGTCCAAAGCCTCCAGCCAGCCTTCATGCAAAATTGCAGCCAATTTTGTTTAAAACAAGGGGTTGAGTTCTTCAGTTTTGAAGCAACAAAATATTAAGTTTTTTAGAAAAAAATCTAAAATCTTGCAAAACCCCAATAAAGGTCCTAAACCACCACTTAGACAGACTTTCATGCAAAATTTAGCCAATATCATTGAAAAACCAGCGATTTATGAATTTTGATACTTTAAACATCAAAATTTTAGGTTTTGGGAAAAAAACGCAAAATTACGCCAAGCACCGAAAATGACCTGGAGATATTACCAGGCGACCTTCATGCAAAATTTCAGCCAATTTCATTGAAAAACCAGCGATTTATGAATTTTGGTACTTTGAAACATCAAAATTTTAGGTTTTGGGAAAAAAACGCAAA
Organism: Ptycholaimellus sp. GST1_10; assembly: GCA_030248095.1. Lineage (NCBI taxonomy): Eukaryota > Metazoa > Nematoda > Chromadorea > Chromadorida > Chromadoridae > Ptycholaimellus > Ptycholaimellus sp. GST1_10. Next base: position 40,075 of record JASANA010005302.1, read on the forward strand.
ATTACGCCAAGCACCAAAAAGACCTAATATACCCAGGCGACCTTCATGCAAAATTTCAGCCAATTTCATTGAAAAACCAGCTATTTATGAATTTTGGTACTTTGAAACATCAAAAAATTGAGTTTTGGGCGAAAATCGAAAAATTACGCCCATCCCAAAAAATGGCCTGGAGATACCACCAGAAGGACCTTCATGCAAAAAATTAGCCAATTTCGTTGAAAAACCGCGAGGCCCGGCCCCAACACACAATATATATATATATATATATATATATATATATATATATATATATATATATATATATGCGGACAGACGGACGCAAAAATGGGGTAACTGCTTAAGCTGGCCTTGGCCGCCCGCCGCTTCGCAGGGCGCAGCTCCTCCGCCTCCGGGCACGGGCACGGCCCACGCTTCGCCTAGCATGCTCGCATGCTAGGCACCTCCGCCTCCGCACCCATGCCCTCCGGCCTCCGGAGCTCTGGCTGCCCTGCCCTCCGCGGCAGGCGGCCTTCGGCCGCGCAAAAAGTCAAGGAAATACATTTCCTACTAGTGGAATCTGCTGCGTCATCTGCATTTTGTTTTTGGGCGCGCATGGAAAGAGACACTGAACTGCGCGCCAAAAACAAAATGCAAGTGTCCAAGCAGCAGATTCCACTAGTAGGAAATGTATTTCCTTGACTTTTTTCTCGAGGCAATTGCAAATTTTGGAGAAAAGAGCCCAACATTTGGCCTGCCGATGGTACCAGTTATAGACTAACTAGTAGCATGACGAACACGGTATAGACTAACTAGGTATAGACTCAGTAAAAAAGTATGTATTTAATCATCTACATGAAAATTCCGTGAGTTTAAATTTCGAGATATGTACAGAGAAGCATTTTAAGAGAGCTTTACTGAGAAGGTCGAAAGTCTCAAAATCATGGTTGCCCAAAAATTTTGACCCCCCTTTTTTATATTTTTTTTCGAAGCTAGACACAATTCTAAGACTTTTGCTGGCCTGTGAGTGGTCAAAACTCAAAATTCGATTTTTGGCGAATTTTTGAAGCTTCAAAAATGGCCAAAAATTTGACCGCCCATAACTCATTTTATTCTTAACCGATTTTAATGATTTGACCACCATTCGAACCGTCTTGACGAGAAGAACATTTTCTTTTTTTTGACCATCACTCTACGATAAATTACAGCTGAGTAATTTTCGAAAAACTGGTTTTCACAGTTTGCGAAAATTCACTTTTTTTACAATTGTGTTGCAAAAATCTCATTAGCGACGGACGAGACCCATTTTTTCGGAAAATTTAGGTATTTTTACCTATACCCACCAATCCTTACCTTCAAAGACCTTGGACCAGTAGATTTATTTGAGGTTAAAAAGGAAAACTCCCATTTTGCCCCTATGTTATAGCATAGGCAAAAAATGACCAAAAAAATTTTTGCCTCAAAATTTAAATTTTTTGGCTCAGAAAATTACTTCTGAGCCGTATTCATATAGTGGTGTTGTTTTTAGCTTTAGTTTTGATGCCTAAGAGTGAAAAAATGGACATTGTTTTTCCGTATGCTATAGCATAGGCAGTGTTGTAGCATACAAAAAGTTTTTGCACTGTTTTACTGTTCAAGCATCAAAACTGAAGCTGAAAACCACACCACTATATGAATACGGCTCAGAAGAAATTTTCTGAGCCAAAAAATTTAAATTTTGAGGCAAAAATTTTTTTGGTCATTTTTTGCCTATGCTATAACATAGGGGCAAAATGGGAGTTTTCCTTTTTAACCTCAAATAAATCTACTGGTCCAGGTTTCAATAAGGATTGGTGGGTATTGGTAAAAATACCTAAATTTTCCGAAAAAATGGGTCTCGTCCGTCGCTGATGAGATTTTTGCAACACAATTGTAAAAAAGTGAATTTTCGCAAACTGTGAAAACCAGTTTTTCGAAAATTACTCAGCTGCAGTTTATCGTAGAGTGATGGTCAAAAAAAGAAAATGTTCTTCTCGTCAAGACGGTTCGAATGGTGGTCAAATCATAAAAATCGGTTAAGAATGAAATGAGTTATGGGCGGTCAAATTTTTGGTCATTTTTGAAGCTTCAAAAATTCGCCAAATATCGAATTTTGAGTTTTGACCACTCACAGGCCACCAAAAGTCTTAGAATTGTGTCTAGTTTCGAAAAAAAATATAAAAAAGGGGGGTCAAAATTTTTGGGCAACCAACTTTTGAATCTCTCAATAAAGCGCTCTTAAGCTAATAAAATTTTTTCAATATATACCCTTTGGGGGGGGGGGGGGTGAAACCTTTGGGGGGGGGGGCGAAAGTCATGGGGGGGGGGTGAAACTTTGGGGGGGGGGTGAAACCTGGGGGGGGGGGGGCTCCAGGGCAGCCATTTTGCTCACTATTTTTTGCAATTAACCCATTTTTTCGAGTTCCTCTGGTTTTTGATGTAACCAAGTAAAAACTTCAGTCATAATTGATATCCTGAATCACAGAAAGGAAATATGAATGACCAATTGCTAAGAAGCAAAGAAGAGGAGAAGAAGGTAAAGCCGCACGTGTGTGTCACTGAATCTTGCCGGTGGTATACTCGTTGGGGAAGGAAAAGACATGAGAGGAGCGGGCGGGTACGAGTGGGAGGTGACCCGCGTTCGGGACGACGTTCCAGAACAGCCGCAGTGTCACATTCTCGTTCCCCCTGCAACCCATCACCAACCTCTTCTCTCTTCTCCATCCACTGAGGGAGGGCCAACTTGAGTCCTTTGCCGTCGTCCCAGAAGTAGTACTTGGGATGTTGGCCTTTGATGTTTATCACGGGCTGATCCCCGCGCAGGATGATCTTGTCCCAGAGCACCACTTCGTTCCGAGGCTGCCAACTCCATCTTTCATGGCGGAGACAGAGGTGCTGGTGGTGGTGTGGAACCTTTTTGGGGCTCTGGTACTCAGCAACGAGGTAGAGGAAGAGCTGTTTCACGTTCCAGTTGAAGAGAGGCGAGACATCGGCGTCGATGTCGAAGTGGACGTAGCCCAGGTCGTGGTTCTCCCTGTTGGCCGTGTAGTCCGGCAGGTTCTTTCTACAAGTTCACATGATTTGCAAAGAAAGGGGCGAAGAGGGGGCGGTAAAAGAGCAACACAAGGGCCTTCTGAATGGCGAGATCGGCGTGCTGTGAGTATTCGTTGAAGAAGGTGGTGAGGAAGGCAGCGAAGGTGCAGGCGGATAGGACGCTGAGCATGAAGGCGAACACTGCGTTCGCTCGTGACAGCACCGTGTGCATCCTTCCTCCGCCTCTTTTCTCCTCTTTCTTTCTTCCACCTCAATAGTTCAGATCACATTCAATCCCAGAACAGAGCCAACGTCGCAGTTTGGGCACTGCACAGGGGCGCGTCAGCCCTACTTGCTTGCCCGACCTCCTCACTTCATCATCTCTTCAAGCTACGGTAGCTTTTTCTCCGGCTTTCAGCTGGTGCAAGTTAGCATTGGGATGTCGGAAAAGACGAGAAGAAATGTTGAGACAGCTTAGGGTGCCCGTATCTCGACTGTTGCGGCATTACAGCGAGCCTGCTTCTTCCAGTGCAGATGCGACGTCCAGTGCTTCTGGCCCAGCCCTCATCATCACCGATCGAGCCGTCGCGAGACTCAAAACCGTTCTACCCCCTCTCCTCATCTTCCCTTAGCAGAATTGATGCAGTTAGGATGAGGGATGTACTTGAAAGTGGCCTCAAGAGGGGAGCGTCTGCGAGTGCTGGTGGACAGTGGGGGCTGCTCCGGCTTCGAGTACAAGTTCAGCCTGGAGGAGGGTGGGAGCTGCCCGGGAGGGGATGACATCCTGGTGGGGAAGGACGGTGTGGAAGTGGTGGTGGACGAGCTGAGTCTCAGCTTCGTCAACGGGGCCACGCTGGACTACCAGGAGGAATTGATTCGCTCCGCCTTCAAGATTGTCGCCAATCCTGTCGCTGAGAAAGGATGCTCCTGCGGCTCTTCCTTCGCCCTGCGTCTAGACTGACATTATTCTCACATTTCTACGCCCCTTCCGTCTGAGTGTGTTTCGGCAAATCTGTGGCTACAAATGCTGTGATGTATAGCTAGAGAAGGCGCCTCCATGAATTCTCTGCGCATGAACAGGGGAGCAACAAAGAGCAACAAAGTGAAAGAGGAGGCGATGGATCAGGCGGTGAGAACGCAAACGCCGCCGGCCTTCTTGATCTTGTCCTCCGCGGACTTGGAGAAGAGGCGCGCCTTCACAATCACCGGCTGCTTGGGCAGGATCCCCTTGCCCAGCACTTTGAAGTAGCCCTGGCAATGCCGCATTCATTTGGTAAAGGAAGGAGGAGGAAGGGAGGAGAGACGGATTTGGTGACGTCGATGACGGGGGCGACTTTCTTGTTGTCCTTGTAGACTTTGCGGTGCTGGTCGGAGATGAGGGACCAGATGCGGTCCACGTTGACGCCGGGGCAGTAGCGGGGGTTCTTCTTCAGGTGGAAGTTCCGCATGCCCACCTAGAAGCAAAAGCCGCTATGGAAGAGGGGAGGGGCGGGGAGGAGAGAATGGAGAAGGGAGAGAACCTTGCCGAAGTATCCGGGGTGGTACTTGTCGAAGTTGATGCGGTGATGATGCTGGCCACCGGCGTTACCGCGACCGCCGGGGTGCTTGCGGTGCTTGCCCACGCGTCCGTGCCCGTGGCTCACGTGCCCACGCAGCTTCCGCGTCTTCCGTGCACGCGTCGTCATCTTTCACCTACCTCTTAGCCTCTACAACCTCCCCAATCAACTCTTTCCTACTGCTTTTTCGCGAGAAATCCATACAAATGGACGACCATGGCAAAATTAGAGCATCAAGGTAAATGATTTACTCAGCAGCAAAACCGTGAAGAAACAAAATCACCTTTCCTAGTATCGAGATCAAGGGCATTCATGATCTCACTTGATCCTCGGTAAAACCGCACGCCACCAAACCCAAAAAAACAAACAAAAAAAAGAAAAAAAAAAAAAAAAAAAAAAAAAACAAAACCAAAAAATAAATAAAAAATAAAATAAATAAAATAAAAAAAAAAAAAACCCCAAAAAAAAAAAAAAAAAAAAAAAAAAAAAAACCAAAATACAACAAGAAAATCAAGTGAAATTATGTATGGTTTGCTGATAATCTTGAGCGCTTTCAAGATTGTCAAGGCGATCCCACCAACGCTGTAGAAACTTCTGGGCAATGAGTCGAAACCAGGGTGAAAAGGCCTCGTCTGTAAAAAGGGGTGTCTTGATGAAAGAGAGAAGTGAGAGACGGACGGGAGCGATTGCGTATGCACCACCCCACAGCCACACTACATATCTACCCCAACTACGGTAGGAAACAGAAAGGCGCGCACCCGAACTTTGCAGCAGTGATTCCAATTCCTCTCGGCTCACATATTTCACCGCTCCCACCTAAAATGGGCAAAGAAAATATGAGAGAATGAAAATTGAAAGGGGGAAGGGATGAAAATGAACTTCGTTGGGATTGGGTCGGGGTGGTAGGTCGAAAGGGGTGAGGAAGAAGACGTGGTCCAGCTCATGCTCTCCCCAGGCCTCCTGTGGGGGAGGGCAGCGGGCCTTGTAGAGGATGCGACTTATGGGCTGAAGCTGGCCCTTGCTCAGCTCCTCCGCATTGTAGCCAAGCTGAAGTATGTTCCTGTCAAGGGCTCCAGGCTGGTGTATGAATGAGCGAGCCTCGTGAGTGAGTTTTCGTTTGGCAGCAGAGATGAGGCCTTGAAGTCCTTCACGCTCGTCGGGGCGATCCAAAGGGTGGCTGCAGCACGCATTCGTCCACACCTCTTCAATTCACATCTCTTAACAATTACCTAAATTCCGCCATTCATGTAACCGGGAAAAGTGATCTTGAAATGTGAGCGTTGCTGCAGTAGCATTCGCTTCTGACTGTCGAAGATGAAGACGCTGAATGCTCGATGAAGAGTCTCTGAAAACCGCTTGCTCTACCAAGGGCACGAGAGGAGGACTGGTAATAGGACTTCCAGTTTCGATATTGTTCCAGGTGTGTGCTTCTCGTTTTGAAGCGGCTCCAACTTGCCGATCCTCAGGGTCAACCAAGATGCACTGCTCGGAAAAATAGGACACCTGCGTTGGGTCCAGACCCGCTTCCCCGTTGCTCATCATCCCACTAAAACACCCGTCTTTCTCACTTCATGCACAGCTTGTAAATTCCTTTCGAACCGAAGGGATAGCCAGAGATGGAGAGGAGGGAGAGAACCGAAGTGAAGCATCCAGAGAACGAGCTCAGTGTGTCCCTCGGCGCAGGCCATGTGTAGGAAGTTGCCGCCGTCCTTGAAGTCGGGGTGGTTGAGGAGATGAAGCTGGTCCAGCTTGTCCAGGCCTTCCAGCTTGCCCAGCCAGAGATGGAGAGGAGGGAGAGAACCGAAGTGAAGCATCCAGAGAACGAGCTCAGTGTGTCCCTCGGCGCAGGCCATGTGTAGGAAGTTGCCGCCGTCCTTGAAGTCGGGGTGGTTGAGGAGATGAAGCTGGTCCAGCTTGTCCAGGCCTTCCAGCTTGCCCAGCCAGAGATGGAGAGGAGGGAGAGAACCGAAGTGAAGCATCCAGAGAACGAGCTCAGTGTGTCCCTCGGCGCAGGCCATGTGTAGGAAGTTGCCCGCGTGCGTGTGGGGGGGGCGTGTGGGGAGATGAAGCTGGTCCAGCTTGTCCAGGCCTTCCAGCTTGCCCAGCCAGAGATGGAGAGGAGGGAGAGAACCGAAGTGAAGCATCCAGAGAACGAGCTCAGTGTGTCCCCGCCGCAGGCCTTAAAGTTGCCGCCGTCCTTGAAGTCGGGGTGGTTGAGGAGATGAAGCTGGTCCAGCTTGTCCAGGCCTTCCAGCTTGCCCAGCCAGAGATGGAGAGGAGGAAGAGAGAACCGAAGTGAAGCATCCAGAGAACGAGCTCAGTGTGTCCCTCGGCGCAGGCCATGTTAGGAAGTTGCCGCCGTCCTTGAAGTCGGGGTGGTTGAGGAGATGAAGCTGGTCCAGCTTGTCCAGGCCTTCCAGCTTGCCCAGCCAGAGATGGAGAGGAGGGAGAGAACCGAAGTGAAGCATCCAGAGAACGAGCTCAGTGTGTCCCTCGGCGCAGGCCATGTGTAGGAAGTTGCCGCCGTCCTTGAAGTCGGGGTGGTTGAGGAGATGAAGCTGGTCCAGCTTGTCCAGGCCTTCCAGCTTGCCCAGCCAGAGATGGAGAGGAGGGAGAGAACCGAAGTGAAGCATCCAGAGAACGAGCTCAGTGTGTCCCTCGGCGCAGGCCATGTGTAGGAAGTTGCCGCCGTCCTTGAAGTCGGGGTGGTTGAGGAGATGAAGCTGGTTCAGCTTGTCCAGGCCTTCCAGCTTGCCCAGCCAATCTTCCAACCTAGCCACGGAGCCGCTTTTGATCACTGTGTACAGCTCTGTGCTCTTCAACAGGCGTCTTTCTCGCAGAGCTGAAACTTCGAATCGCATTGGGAAACCTGTTCCTTGCTGATGAGGGGCTTTTCGGCCTGAGGTGGTAGATCTGTGGCTTTGGGGTTCTTCTTTTTGGGGGATGATCTTGGAGACGAAGGAGGGTGAGACGCGTCTTCTTCATTATCCTCTAGGAGGCTGTAGTCCGGGGCGTCCTTGGCTTTTCGCTGCGGCTCCGTCCGTTGTCGAAGCTCCTTTGCTTCCTTTTCTTCCCGCTTGGCGCGAGCCTCAGCTTCGAAATCGCTCCAGGAACCTAAGAGCAGCAACATCACTTGAATCTCCATAAAAAACTGGCAGAAGAACCGTAAAGGTAGATAGAAGTGAGGGCAGTGTAAAGGCGCTGGGCCTCAGCCAGGGTGGGGCGTCGGGTGAGTATGGGAATGTTCCTGAGCCGTGGGTCGTCCTTGGCGAGCGGACTGGGCGATGAGAAGAGGATATTCCGATGATAGGAGGAGTATCTGAGGAGTATGAGGGAGGCGGCGGCCAGCTCCTCCTTCCAGTCGGCCAGAAGGCTCTGAACGTCGCCGGCCAGAGCCAGCTGATTGTAGCGCCGAAGGGAGGCGCCGGCGGACTTGGGGGCCTTGGTGGCGGAGGCGGCGTCGCGGACGGCCTGGGCCCCGCCCTGCTTGGCGCGGACGGTGTAGCGGGCGAACGTCTTGTGCCCCACCAGCCGCCCCTCCCGGAACACAGCGCCCGCGAAGCGACCCCCGCTCAGCAGGAGCAGCAGGATGGGCCTTGTGGAGGCGCGGAAGGCGTTGACGGCCTCCGCGGAGGGGACGGAGGGGAAGAGGATGCGGTGGATGAGGTAGACATTGTCAGAGTCCGCATCTCGCAGGTGGACGTAGGCGCTTCTGCCCAGTTCCACTGGCTGTTCATCCTCCGCCTCCTCCTCACTGCTGGAGCTGGAGATGTACTCTTCTGAATAATGAACATCCATAGGAGGAGGTAGAGAAAGGAAGACTTGAAGTGAGACCATCAGAAGAGGCGTCATCAAATGCGTCCTCCGAGAGAGGAGTTTTCCCGACGAGGCGACGCTTGAGATTGGCGTGATGCCAGGTGGACTGGAAATGGCTCACCAGCTCCTCTCGCCCCTCGCATTCCACCCCGCACATCCGACAACCACCAACATTTCCGCTTCCTCAACAACCAGTCTACACCCAATTCAGTCGCAATCTCAAGCAAATAACCATCTGACTGCTTTTCTTGGACATTGGATGCGGCTTCTGGCCTGGCTTGCGATGAAGAGCCGATGAAAGCGACAGAAGCCCAGTCAAAAGGTGGCTTGTCCAGAAGAGAGCAGACACGGCGCTTGTGCTCCTTCCCCATCTCAGTCCTCTAATCACATCACTTGTGGCAGTGCATGAGATGACGAGGAGGTGAAAAGTGCGCGATTGCAAAGGGCGAGGCAATGGCTGACTTGCTTGTCCGCAGCGCTGGGTCTAGGCGCGAAAGGGTGGTAGCCTGAGGATCAAAGGAAGGGGAGGGCGTGTGTGTAGCGGGGAAGCGGCGTGTTTTCTAAGGCAGGCGGAAGCGGCCTTGGATGGAAGGGAGGGAGGGACCTTTGGCCTGGAGGCCCGCCCTTTGGAGGAGGGTGGGCTGAAGGGATGGATGGATGACTGGGGGGATGGAGGTAAAGAGCGCGCGCTGCGTCCAGGACTTCCCTCCCTCCAGACTCCCTCCTGTCTTTCCAGCCCTCCGGGGGAGCTAGGGGGAGGAGGAGGAGGGAGCTGGGTGATGGGGGTGGGGGGAGCAAGCGAGGCTGTGGAGTGAGAGGGAGAGTGTACAGATGAGGAATGAGAAGTTGCGCTGCTGGCGGCCGGGCTCTTCCCCACTCCTCCTCCCCTTGCCCCCCTTTCCCATCCCCCCCTAAGCACAGACCCCCTCGTCTTCTAACAACTAGATGCGACTCTTCCAAGCCTCGCATCACCTAGGCTCCTTCCCATCGCTTCTTACTAAGCACATCCGCTTTCCTTTCCCCCGCCTTTTTCAGGCCTAATCCACCATCGCTCTACCTTATCACTCGGCTTAATTGATGAAGCATGAAACTTAAAAGGTGGTGAAGAAGAGAGAAGAATGTCGTCGTTAGGGGGGCGGAGGCGAATGATCGGGCGGCACACAGCTGAGGAGCAAGCACTGGATCGAATAGCCAGAGACGTTGGCCTTTCTTACTCTACTCTTTTTCAACACTGTCCCACTCCATCCATCCAATAAGGCCCCGTTGTCAGGCGGAAGACAGACTGTCCAGGAAACGTCAGGCTCGCAATGAAGCTCGCCTCATTCGCATACGGGAACTTGAACGACAGCAGCGTGAAGCTGACAGCGAATCTGATCGCCGATTCGGCAAGGTTCGCCTACATTTAGTCTAATTTCAGGAAATGGGAGATGTGATATTTGTATGGTGGATTTGAGAATTATCTGCCGCGAGTCCCCTCCATCATTCCCTCCGGCTCCGGCAGCTTCAGAAGCGGTGTGGAGGCAGAGACTGGGAAGGTTGACGCTAATCTCAAGGTTTTCTCCTCTTTTCATCCCTTCTCTTTTCACCCCTTCATCCCTGGAGCTTTGAGGAACGGGTGGCGGAGTTGGAGGAGAAGTTCCGACGCGCCATGTTGATGTATTCACAGTTAGACAACGAAAAGTCCGCCCTCCTCTATGAAGTGGATCTTCTCAAGGTTCCCTTCCATCAGCTGATATTGGCGGAAGAATGGAAGTGGAGTGGGTGATTGAAGGATGAGCTGGAAGAGCGGGAGGAGGTGCTGAGCCTAAGCGAGCGTGAGAAGCGTGAGCTGTTGTCGGAGAAGAAGGCGCTGGAGCGGTCGGTGGAGGCGCTGGAGCAGGACAAGGCCTTCCTCAAGGCCCAGAAAGAGCAGCGCGACGCCCTCATCGCAGAGCACGGCCTTGTCCTGGTGGAGCGGGCGGAGGAGGAGGAGGAGAAGGATGGCCTCAGCTCCGCCGCCTCCGCCAACTCCCTTCCCTCCGCCCCCTTCGTCTTCACCATACAATCCGTCCGCCTCCTCGAGAAAATCGCCCCCGACCCCGACCTCACCCTCGACCAGCGCATGAAGAAAATTGCCGAAATTGTTCATCTTTCCCCTATTCTCTGTCTCAACAAGGATGATGGTGAGGGGATTGTAGAACAAGACGTTGCGAGCACGGGTGGAGGAGGCGGAGGAGGCCCTGGTGAGCAGGAAGCAGCGGGAGGCACGGGAGGCCCAGCTCAACGGCAACGACGTCCTGCACGACATGCAGCAGAGTTGCCTTCCCCTACCGACTGAGCTTTGTTTGGCCAAGCGTGCGCAGGCTAGTGTGGGAGATTGTGTTGCAGTCAAGTCCAAGCTGCGTAAGTTCCAAATGCACCCCCATAGCTTCCTTTCTTCTTCAGTAGTTTTGCCCGGTCAACGCGAACGGACTCGGATCCTCTGCCATCCACCTTCCTCCCTCCTCCTCCATCCCTCCTCCATCCATGCCTTGTCTCGCAATGGTCGCGTCATTTGGTGGTGGTGTCGCTCTAGGACCCCCCCCCCTCGCCACCTCAGCCACCTACCCCAGACCTCCTCCTGACACCCAGCTATCTCCAATGACGGCCTTAGCCCCACTATTCTCTTGACCTAAACATCTAAACATCGCCCTAAGTCCGTCATTGGATGCAGCAATCACAGTCACGGAGTCACAGTTAGCAAATGAGAGAGTGGAAGAAAGAATAATTGAAGAAGACAATGCGAAAAGCATGGCGGACTTGAAGTTCAAGCTGCAGGAGGCGGAGCGGGAGAACACCAACAGCCAGGGCACCGTTTGAACACTCTTCCTCCCTTCTCCTCCAAGAGGACTGAATCATCTGCTCCAGATCATCCGTCTGGAGTCCCAGGTGAAGCGCTACAAGCAGGCCTCCGAGGAGGCTGAGCGAGATTTGGCCGAGCTGAAGCAGGCTAATCGCGTCCTCAAGAAAGACGTTCTCTCCCTCCCTCCCTACCCTGTCTCTCATCCATAGCCCTGGCCTCTTTCAGCTGCGAGAGAAGGAGAACGCCTTGGACGAGGCCCAGGAAACCAACAAGCACCTTCAGAATCGCCTGGAGAAGCTCCGCTCTTCTCGCCGCGGTGCCAACGTCTAGTCCATTCTTCCTCGCTTCTCCTTTCCCCTCCCTTCTGGTGCTACCCTTGGCCGCCTTTCGTCCCCCAGCCCCACCTCTGCAACTTTCTGCCAGTGCCCGGTTATTTCCGTTTCCTGCTCTTCCTCCATCCCCTCACATCTGCCCAGGGAGTAAGGGGAGTGGAGGAATGAAAGAAGTGGTGGGTGTGAGAGGTAGATATTTATCCGAGTGTCTTCGTTGAGGCTGCCCCTTGCTCCCTCCCGTTCTTCCTGCTGACTCATGCAGGCCAGAGACTCCTCAGCGCCTGATTCTGATGCAGAGTGCTCCTTTCCTCCTCCTCTCCCGCTTTCTCAGTGCCTTCCTACGCCTCATTGCCCCTATTCTCCGCACACCCCTTTCTCCTTTTCACCCTCTGTACATACTTTACTTCACCCATTGCAGTTGTCACCTAATTATTCGATCATTTCATGGCTTTAGGCACAATTGTTGGAACAGTGTTTGACGAAGAACGCCATCTGTGAATGAATGCAACCAGGATGACACATCTGAGCGTTGAGAGCAAAGAAGTGGCAAAATAAATAGGAGTACTGGAGAGGACTAGGTGAATGGGAGCGTGGATGAGGCAGAAGAAGGGGAGGATAGAGGAGAAGAAGGAGAGGATAGAGGAGAAGAAGGGGAGGATAGAAACCAGCGCCCGGCACTGCATCTAGGTCCAGAGCATATCCAAAGGCGTTTTGGACGGCGGGCAAGTCGCTCCTGCCTCCGACGGTGCTTCTGGAAAGCTACAGCCGCCCTCCGCCGAGTGTCGCAGCGCCAGTTGCTTATGCAGCCCTACAATTATTGCCTTTACCCACTACTAAGGCTGCAAATGGGGACAAGAGGGAAAGAGAACCCGCCAGTTCCTCTCCGCTTTCCAGCGGCAGATGGGCGTAGGCGGCGGCTTCCTCGCCTCTTCCCCACAATTTCGACCGTAGCGCTGCCGCAACTGCCGCATATAGGCCGATTCATAGACTGCCAAATGACAGCATTGTCTCATAGAACTGGAGCTCTGTGCTCAGATCAGCAATGACTCTGGCTCCCGGTGTCCATGGGAAAGCAATGAAAGGAGGATAACTGGACAAGCAGCCGTAGTTGACAAGGCAGCCGTGAACGTTGTACTCCGGCTTCCACCGACAGCGACTGCTCACTGGCGGTACGCGAGGCCCTGCACTCATTCGCCCTCCTTCCTCTTCCGCTTCTGAGGAAGGAGGTGAACTGGGAGGGCAAGGCTTGCAGCTGTAGTTGACGATGCAGCCCACGCTGTCTTTCACTGCCTCCCAATGCCCGTTCGCACACCGCCTTTTCGGCTGAGCCACATCGTTGCACAGGCCTACGCATTTATTCTCCACTCCCACTACTTTTTCACTCTCCACACCTAGGGCATTGCGGAAGCAGAAGAGATGAATTGAGCACAATTCATCCCAGCAATTGTCAAACACGCAAAGATAAGTAATTACCCTTTTGCGAGCTATGATCATGCCAATGAGGGCAGTAGAGTAGGCTGAGCGGCAAAAGTGGGAGTATGAGACAGGAGAATGACTAACGTTTAGCATAAGGGGCTGGCTGAGTGGGCATCCTGACATTCATGAACCAGTCCGCCTCATCCTTCACACAGCTGGACTCTACAACTTTCTTCCTCCCTACTTAGAGGAGGCGGGGGAGCAGCAAAGGAGGCGGAAGAAACCGCAGAGACGTTCCCCCTTACACTTCCCCTTGGCGGGACAGGCGGAGCAGCGCACTCCACTCTCAAATGCTGGTTGACCCGGGAAGTTTCCTCTGAGCCAATCACAATCCCATATGCGTCTTGGAAAGAGATTGAAAAGACCCAGGGCCGTAGTGGCAGACGACGTAGTAGGCGTCTAGCCAATCCTCCTCCCCCTCCACCACCAGGCGCGGACAGAACGACACCGCACACCCTTCATCAATCAAGGTGTGGCAAAAGAGTTGAAGAGCAAGTGGAAAGAGAAGGACCAAGTGCGCAGGAGTTGGCCCAGATGGTCTGGGTGTAGTGGCCGCAGAGGTTGCCGGGGGCGCAGGTTTTGTTGGGGCTGGCGCGCTTCTGCTCTTCCGAGACCCAGGAACGCTCCACCGCCAAGCTTGCCTGCCATTCTGCGCTCTTAGCAAGGCTGAGGATGGACAAAGGGGAAACGTTGGGAGCTCTGCCGGTTTTGATGTAGAGATTTTCGCCAACATATTCGTAGCTCCCGATCTTTCTGAACAGGGGCCAAGAGTAGGAGGAATAGATGGAAGAATAATGGAGAAGAGGAAGAACGAGCGGAAGGAGATGGGGCTGTGCTTGAAGTTGCAGGTGAGGGCCCATTGACGAGCCAACTGGCTTAGCGCATGACTCCACACCTACACCAAGCCTCTTCCTCTCCTAGCAAGGAGGAGAGGATGTAGGTGCTGGCTGGGGAAGGCAAAGCGGAACCATGGCCTGCATGTTGGATGCCTCCTCCTCTGCTGCACGCACATGGTTGTGGCTGTGAAGCCATTCGCCGGGGTTGAGGCCCAGAACTTAAAATGGCCTTCTCTTTTGCCTGTCATGCAATGGAGAGGGGGAAAGGACGGCGGGCATTTTGGGATGGCTGCGGAGGATTAAGCAGCTCAGCGGAGGCGAGAAGCAGGGGACAGAGAGTGAGTATGAATAAGCAGGAATGCATGAATGGGAGGCAGCAAAGGAGGCTGCTGATGTGCTCTAGGAGGGAGTGGGAGTAGTTGAAGGCGGCATTTGGGCGAGGCTTGGGATGAGGTAAAAGGGAGGGCGTGGTGGAAAGAGAAGCAGTCATCGGCAATCATCAAGGCATCGATCGGATGGCAGGTTGGAGGAGGCAAGGCTGAGGAAAGGAGGGCAAGGAAGTAGGGGGGTGGAGAAGAGAGGAGAGGCTGCGGGAGGGAAGGAGGAGTAAAGTAGAGGGGTGACGGGAGGTAGAAGTGGAAAGAGTAGACTGCGGTGATTGAATATGGGCCGGGACGAGGGAACAGGTTGATATGGATAGGTCTCTAACTCTCCACGCATTGCTCTGGCGATACTTGAGGTTGGCAGAGCGGAGGAGGGAAAAAGAGCGAGTCATCTCAACCGCAATCTCGCCGCCATGCTCATTCCTTCCGCCCTCCCCTCCCCTGCACTGCTGATGGATGAGAAGGCTAAGTCACGGCGGGCAGAGACCGCTTCTTTTAGCTCCAACTATTATGGAGGCAGGACGACACTTACAATGTTGACAGCTTTCATTGCCACCAACCGTTGGTGTAACTTTTGACCAATATCGGAGGCAGTTCCAAGTCCCCGGGAGAGGCCCCCCGGGGGACACATTTTTGAGGCCCCCCGGGGGCCCTATTTTTGAATCCCCCCGGGGGACTCAAAAATGAGGCCTCCCGGGGTCAGTAAATATATAGGCTTCTTTGTTTTTTGTTATTCTACTGTGAAAATCGCTGTTGTTGATAGTTTTGTGGTTGAAGTTGGACGTGCAAAGAAGGAAAAAACGGTGGGAGGTACAGGACTGACAAAAAAAATGACCAGTTTATTTACCAGTATGAGGGTATTTTGTCTTTTTGCTTTTCGCCAAGTGGAGGGCCTTTTTGGGTAACATTCAAGAAAAATTTTAAAGTCTACCCATTTACCTAATGTTTCAGCACCATCAAACTGCGCAGATTCCTAAGTTGTAATGTGTATAGCTATCAATTAATTGATCGTCAAATTATCGCCGGCAGAAAATCGCCCTGGAAACGGATTTTACCTCTTTGATTGTCCTATAACTTGTGTCCAAACGGTTTTACAAAATTAACTTCAGTTCATAATTCTTATTCTATTCCACTTCAACTCTAATGTTCAATTTTTTGAGAAATTTTAAATAGAGCTTTAAACTGAGTGTGAAGGTCACCCAATTGATCCTTTCTAATGATTCCCAAACACTTTTTTGGAACAGCAAGACCTCAAAATATCAAAATTTTCAAAATCTTGTTTTTCTCAATTGCGCTGTGTTTTGCAATTTATAACCAAAATTTGACCCAAATGCACTCTTTTTGACGCCAGATTCATCCAGTAAACAATCATCAGCAGTGATTGGTACTGCAGAAAACCAAAAACTAAAAAGGGTAAAATTATACTGACCCTGGGAGGTCTCATTTTTGGAGCCCCCGGGGGGCCTCAAAAATGTGTCCCCCGGGAGGCCTCTCCCGGGGACTTGGGATTACCTGCAATATCGCCTTTAAATGTTTATACTTTTAATGCTTATTTACTTTTCATTGTTTATGTGATAATATATTACAATTGCATTGCAATGTGCAACCAATGGTGGAAAGGTACAAAACCGCTAGGTGATAAACGGGTGAAAAATGCAAAAAAAAATGCAATTTTTTTTTGGAAATTTCACCGGGCCTCAGTGCAATCCAATGAGTGAAATGTTGGCGGAAGTGCCTTTTAGGTGAATACTAATGACATGAAAAATTCGGCCAATTTCACCTTTCCAGGGTAAATTTCTACCTTGGCCCCAAAAAAGGCCGTAATATTTGTAAAAATTTTCTCACGCCTTTCAGGCGTTCCTTCTCATTGTTACTGTGATACAAGGTCATGCTTTGATGCCTCTTTTGCGCTCCCACACCCCATGCAACACATCTCAGACAGTCATAGAGGTGCTGAAAGTTGTGCGGATGGTTCTTATGGCTTTGACTTTGACTTTGTTGTGCAAAATATAGAAGTGGAAGTCTAACTTGAGCCAATTAACGAGCATATGTAAAAATATATGCCATTTGAGTGTTTGTGCTTTAGTCTATTGTGCTATTTACTTTGAAAAATAGCCACCTTTACTTTGGTCAGGCTAGGTGAAATCATAGGTGAAAAGGCAATCTAAGAAAAAGGGTTGATGATCATCAATTTAAATACTTCCCTGGGACTCTGAGGGTTGCCCAAAGTACATCAGGCATCTCACACAGGATGCAGGAAGTTGCGCTTGTTCAGAATATGTCACTTCCGCAAAAATTTTGGCCCATTTGGAATTTTTTTCGAAATTTTGGTGGAAAGGTACAAAAATCCAATGAAGTGCTAATAATTCTTAAAAAAGTGGGAGTCCATGTCAATGCAAATGCTACAAAAGTTTTCGAGGTCCAGATTTTTACATGACCCAATCCAATGAAAAGCCAAATTTTGTACCTTCCCACCATTGTGTGCAACTAATCTCTTCACACGCAATTCCCTCAGAAATATATTGAGTTACTAGCGTTTACATGTAAAGAACAGTGGAACTTTTGAAGATGGTATCATAGAAATTATGGTATTAAAAGAAGAATTGTTAAATGATCATGAGTATTCAGCTTTCAAACTCAAATAACTGATCAATTTTCAGCAGCTTTTGTATCTGAAGCATTTTTGAACTAGGAATAAGGTTGGAATCTGTTCTATTATTTTTTTTCGAGTTTGGAAGCGCAACTAACAACGGCTTGAAGGAATAGTTGAGAGTAAATATGGCCGTGCACATATTATCAATGCTTAATCACTTTTTCAAAGTAAAATTTCACTTGTAGCCGCGTTAGTTGCTTTGAAATTAGCTTTGCAAATTATTTTAAAGTCCGTTGTGATAGAAAAGAAAGTTTCAGAGACGTTTCAAAGAAAGACTTCAGAAAAGAAAGTCATAATATATATCATCGGTCAATAAATACAAATATTTTCAAATATTTAAGAAACTCAGAAAACCAAAACAGATTTCTCAACAAACACGACAACTCAAAATTTCAGAGATAAACTTAAATTGATGACATTCGGTCAATGAGGATTATGGATATGCCTGCCAGAAGATAAAGACAAATCATGTCTGATAAACCGAATATCAGTGGTACTTTATAATGTTAGTTCTAAGATATATTTTTTTTTACAAAATCTCGCTTCGTGTTTGGGTACCCTTGGCAAGAATCATGAACAAATATCATGCAATTGAGCATCAACAGCTAATCAAAAACAAAAGCCGAATAAGCATTGGCAATTGGTGCATACTACTCGAAGCCTAAACTGGTAAGAAAGGGGAAGATTTATGGAAAATAATACCTGAAGAGGATAAACCAATTTCAACTTTAAAGTAAGCTCTAAAATGGACTGTATAGGTACTTTAGGTATCGAAGTTTAAGAAGCCATTTGGAGCATAAAACTATGTCTTTGATTTAGGAAATCGTTTGTGGAAGTATAAGTTAATTACTTTGTGAATCTTAACCACTGCTAACATTGTCGACAGCTGATACTCCCAATTAACTTAACAATTAATAGTACAATTGACTGTATTTTTTTCTCTACTTTTTTATGTTTGAACTGCAGAATTGAATAAACATATTTTTTAGTTTTTACTCTGATATGGTAATTGCTTTAATCTTTTCTTTGCCATAACTTTTAAAATGAGGCACAACTTGGCACAATATAAGGTCTTGGCACAATATAATGCGTTTCGCAATATTTGAATTTTTTAAGATTCAAAATTTATAATTTTCAAATGTCAGTTTTTTGAAGTCAACTGTCATAGTCATTCATAATCAATGCTCAAACTTTAATTTTTCAAATGGACGAATAAGCCTTGCATCGAAAGACTTTTGGGTAATGTTTGCAAAAATTGCAGATAGTTAATATTTGATCAATAGTTAATATTTGATGTTAGTCTTGTTCAGGTCGTTTAGTTTTTGATACCATTCTATCATGTCATTGTTTGATCCAATGCACGACATTGCGCAAAGTGTGGCGGTCAAAACATTCGTTGCGTGGAGCCAAATATGCATACATTGGACCTCTCACCCCCTTCGTGTTCGCTAGCCCAGTTCATTTAGTGCCCAGTGTTGACAGTGTCTGAAAGCAGCCTTGGTGAATGGCACCGATACGCTGCTTGGATACCGGGCGTTGCTCGGAGCCTAGCTCAGGTGTGCTGAAGGTGGAACAGAACGGCTGCTGGTTCTGCGGCTCCTTTCAAGGGTTCTCTTTCCTTTTTGGCCCTCTGTTCTCCTGGGAGAGTTGCTGGTTGTAGACTGGTGCAGTGTGAGCTGGTGCCCCGGCGCTACTACTCCTGGCTCTGGGCACCCTGCGATGAGGCGGACTTCCAGCCCTGTCCCTGGAACCTTGCCTGTCTTTGCCAACTTTGTGCCAAGGTCACACTTTTCATTCTCCCATCCTTCCTTTCTGAATAGCTGAAGAGGGTAGTATTTTGAGGTGTGGGTGCTGAAGCAGGAAATGATGCGACGTGAGTTTGAGTATCTGTTCACTCGTCCGCTGCAGCGTCTGCGCCTCTTGCATGGCTCCGCACTGCCACACGCCCTACGCGCCTTCCTTCACCTACTCCACCGAGTATCACCCACTTCACCCCCTCTAGCTAGCACCTACTCCAACTCTGCCTTTGTAGGAGCGGCGCCAGCTAGGCTCTCTCACTCGTCGCTGTCTACGCTCCCGCCGTCACCGCAGCCTCGTCCAAGGGCCCATACCTAGCCCCTGGCATGAGATCTGCGTTTGCCTTTTCTCTCCTTCGCTAAATCTTCTTCTCATTGAGTATAGTATTTATATACCGGGAGGGGCACTAAGTTTTCACGGTAGCACCCAGCCCATCTTATTGAGATTAACATTTTCGAAAATCAATTAAAAAATAAAATTTATAATACAATTATATACAATGTTTGATCTAACTAAATCTACACCTTACAGTGGTCATTTATTGAAGAGTTATAAATTTTTAAAATAAGATGAAAACTTAGTGTCCCCTTTTCCCTGGTAGAGGGCTATATTAACCCTAAACAGTATCTTTGGGAAATCTGCAAAAAGGCGTGTTGCTGGATAAGAGGGGATGGATAAGAGACCCCTCCGTTCGTTCAGCCCAATTTAACCCCGCTGTTGGTTTTTGATTGCTTGCGAAAGCTAGGATGGGATGAGCAGGTGTTGCTGGGAATGGGCGGGAAGGTGGTGAGTCTGCTGGCCTGTTTCAAGCTCTCCTTCGTAGAGTTGGCCTTCCGTGCTGAGCCCAGCATGCCTCATATGCCCAAGAACTGGTTCTTTGGCGAGGTTTAGCCGGCCTTCAGCTCCTCCAGAGAAAGAAGGAAGTAGGGGGCGGTGCAGGTGGAGATGGGCAAGGCCCACGCCCACCTCAACGAGGAGGCCAGCCTTTGTCCCTTCGCTATCCTCGTGGACCTCCAAGAGGTCCTCGGACGACTGGAAACCCGTTTTCAAATACAGCGGTTTACTTCTCCTTTCTTTGATTGTAGAGGGAGTGTGAGTGAAGGAGATTTGAGAGCGCGCTACTCAGATGTGACGGCTTGTGAGAAAGGAAAGGCGGGTGGATGGCCAGTGTGTGAGCCGCAGCAGGAGATCCTCAGCGAGCTACTCGCCCACCCCGACGTCAGCCAGCGCTCACTTACCATCGAGATGTCCCGCGTCAACAAAGCTCGTCCATTTCAACCAGCCCAGCGTTCAGCCTTCTCTTTCCTTTCTACTTTTGACCCTTCGGTGAGCCTTGACAGGCCTCCTGGGTCGCTACAAGGGGCTGAGTGTGCGGAAACGAAACTCTTTGGCCGTGGCCCGCTTCGGCGCTCGCTACGCTGCACAGCGCGCTCGTCTCGCTGCCTGTCGCCTGCGAAGCAACCAGCCGAAAGCCGGTCAATCACTCACTCTCCTCCTCTCCTCAAATACTCCTATATCTCGTAGCATCGGCAAGATAACGTTTATCTATTTTCTCCTAAATATCAATACAAGTAATTACTACTTGCTTTTGGGACATTTCCATTTTGTTTACGCAAAAAAGGGTCATTTTTTTGCTATTATACAGGAGCGGAAGCTAGTGCGGAGGCAGAAGAGGAGAGAGCTGTGGCGGATGCTCCCCTAGCCGCCTCCACACCCCCTCCAGCTACCTCATCCGCTCTTCCGCCCTCCTCTCCAGAGCGTCGTGGACCCGCCACTCTGCACACCACCGCCGCCCTACCCGTCAAGGCCTACCCGCGCCAAGAGGTTGCCGCCCCTCCCCTCAACTCCTCTCTCCAGCCCACTTCTAATCTTCAGCCTCACTCACAGCAGATGCTGGCCCTGGACACTCCGCAGCACTTCCTTCCCCTGCCCCTCAACGTCCCCCTGCCCGACATCCATCGCCCTCCACCCCAGTCCTCCCCACCAGCCCATGTCACGCGCCCTCCTCCTGGCCTCCCCCTTCTTCCCCTCCCTCACCGACGTCCTGCTCCTCCCCAGCCGCCTCCCAGCGACACGGAGCCCAACCCTCGTCTCCAGCCTCGCCTCCAACACCCTCCAGCTCCAGCCTCCACTCTCCACCGCGGCCGCGATTGGCGTCCCACCAAGCGACAGACCGACCGATTCCTTCCTCCTGGCCAGCGACGACCCAATCTCCCTCAATCCGCGCCACCGCCTAAGCACTTCACGTTCATCCCCCCTTACACCTTACACCTCAATAGCAATTGAAGGATTGACAGGCCGAAACAGACGGACTGGATGGCGCGTCTGCAGCATGGCTCAGTGCCGGTGCGCTCTGGAGGCATGGGAGGGGGGCCTCGTGAGGGGATGGGAGCAGGGCCTCGTGAGGGGATGGGAGGGGGGCTGGCTCGTGATGGGCTGGACGAAACGAGCGGGACGGGGGGCGGGGCTTCGGACGCTACACTGACGGACCTGAACTCCTCCGCCTGCAGCCGCGGCTCCAAGACTCCCTCCAACAGCAATCTCCCACCCAACCCCCGCGCCCAGGAGATCGCCTACCACCAGGCCCTTGAGAACCTGCTACTCCCTGAGCTACACCTTCACGGAGCACGCCCCACTTTCCTACAAGTTCACCTTGCCACCCTCTCATTTCCTATCCTAGTCAAACGCAGCTCTTCATTACAACTGACAGAAAGTTCGGGAGCTGTCGAACAAGCAGCTGAGGGAGAGGGTGGGAGCAGCAGAGGCGGAAGGGAAGCGGGCGGATGAGGTCATTCGTCTGGCCAAGGAATTCCGCAACGGCGTCCTCGACGACTTCCTCCGACGCGCCAACTACGCCCAACAACTTCTTGACTCGTTCCCTTTTTTCCCCCTCCACCTCCCCTTCAGTCTGATATTCCTCCAGGACCCCCTATGATCGGGCCAGCCCAGGTCATCCTCACGCATCCGAGATCAACGAGCAGGTCTACTATGTTGGCCCCTTTTTTCATGACGTCAGCCGAAGTGAGGCTAGCCAGGTTGCTGTTGGAGGTTATGGGTAAACTGGACGCCCCATCGGAGGCTTACTTCTTCGTCGTCCAGGACCCACAGCCTCCACTCAGTCCTCTCACATTCCTTCCCAACGCTCGCCCACCCATCTACACCGCCCCTCCGCCCACCACTCGACTCACCGGCGGCGGCGCCACCGTCAGCTCCCCCCACCTTCCTCCCACATCCTATCAGCCACCATCAATTTCAGTTGGGCCCCAACGGGAAGACAGGCCCGCCCCCTCTGAAGGTCCAGCTGGGCGACTTGTCCAGCCAAAGCTCTGAGTCCGAGGATCGGGACGAATTTCTGCGAGAGGCTTTTACCCCACTTCTCCTCTTATTTAGGAAGAAGAAGGAGTGAAGAATGCAGATCTACCCTGTGCTGGCCTCCAAGCCGAAGCCGAGGAAGCCGAAGGGCTGGGCGCCAGGCACCAGCGGCGATGCTGTCCCCCAGCCTCCTCTCTTCGCCATTCCTCAGACTCGCCCGCTCCTCCGCCCTCCTCTCCCTCAGTACCAGAGCACTGGCCTCGTACACCCACCTCTTTCCACCAAGCCTTCCTCCAGCCGGGAAGTTTGGAGGGGCGTGGAGAGGTTGTGGGTCTGAATCGGATGCTGAGCGGGGCAGAGGGAGAGCCGAGCGGACTGCCGGGCTTCCAAAGCAGTCGCCCTGAGGCTCTCGGACGCGGCATTGTGGCTGCTCGAGGCTCCATCCCCTTCCACCTCCACTTCTCGAACTCCGCTCAGATGAGACTAAGTTGACAGGCGTGAGCCAGGTGAGCAAAGCGGAGCCGCCAGAGCGCAGTGTGACGCCCACCAAGCGCAAGTACTGACTGAATGACTACTCTTCCTCGCTTTGCCCAAGCTCCCCAAGATTCCCCTTTCAAGCCTCGCAGAAATGAACTGCCAATTGCATCTGTATTTCGGCTATTTCTGTCTTTTATTTCTGGTTTCGCATTTTCTGGTCTTTGCTCCGGTTAGACCCTGAGTGAGTTGTCGCCAGTTGTTTTGGATTAGACCAGCTGATTGCCAGCTTCTCGGTTGGGCTTCTGTCCGCATTTCTTTTTCATCATGCCTAGTATTTGAGCTGATGCTTCCTTGCTACTTTTAGCCTAGTTCTTTCCGCCATCCAGCCTAGCTGATCGCGAGCTGTTATTTTTCTGTTTTCCCCTGCTTATATCGGCGTCTCAAAAAAATTGTCATTCAACTAGGAACTATAAGACAAAATAAATTCATGAACAATGCTCCAGATATAGGATTCACTACAGGGCCGTACATTCTAATCCAATTCCACTAATTTTAAATTGCCGTTCTTCCACTACACTAATAGATAGAAAGCTGGCACTAATTCCCCAGGAGTGCGCGGAGTCCTGGCGGAACCTTTTTCTCCTCATCTCCTCCATTTCCATCTTCCTCAACTCATTCACTGTCTTCGGAACGGAAACACAGACGTTCACGCTCTTCTCTGCCATACTTTACACCACACATTTCACCGGCAGGCCTTGCTGAGGAGGTGGCACTGGTGGGCAGTGAAGGAAAGCCTGCTTCTAGTGTCCTACAACATCTTCTGGACTCTTAGCTTACTGCTCTACATCATCGTATTCCTCCTCTCCGTTTAGCGAGGCTGACAGGAGGACAGGGGCTGGGCGATTGAAGGGAGTTCTTGCCCATCGCTCCCTCATCACCGCCTGTATCCCAGCTGAGAGCCAGAAACTGAGACAGCAAAGGCTCGCACTGCTGCGTGAATGAGAAAGGTTACTGCCATTTTCCTAGATTAGTTTAAAGAGAAAGTGCCAGCAGCTCAGAGCTCGTGAGGAGGCAGTGCTCAGACTCACTCGCATTGGAGAACATACCATAGCTCCTCCTTCCCCAGTGCTAAAGCAGCCTTCCTAAGCAACTGCTATTTCACTGATGCCCTTTCAATTTCTTCAAGGCCTCATTTTATCTCATTTTAGGCCTCAAATCAGAGTCCACGAATGCTCAAGCATGAAGCCTTAATTTTCTTCTGCTTTCCTAACTGACGTGCCAAAATTTAATCGCAATTTTGCTCTTTCACTGTCAGACATACGTCACAGATGGCTTTAGATGTGTGCTGCTGTTTCTTCCTGATAAAACCTTGCTGTCTTCTCTCGTTAAGAGCCACTTTCTGCGAGGTTCAAAACACCTAGAAAATCCCTTGGATACCAATTGGACTGGAGCTAATCCAAAATGTAATTGTCTTAGAAGCAGATTCCACTAGTAGTAATTGTATTTCCTTGAATTTGAACACGGGGAAATCGAATTTGTGGGAGAAAAGAGTCTCAATTTGGCTTGCCGATGGTACTATATTTTAATTTATCACTACTGTGTCGTCACTTCGAAGGTTAGCGTTTGGCTGGTAGTATGGAGGTGTATATATAGCTCGCTGCTGGTAGGCAGGTAAATGCACTCGAATGAGTTGAATGACATATGATATGCAAAGTTGTTTTTGAAAATGGATGTTCTAATGTTCTGGATGTTCTGAGATTTATTTGTAATGTTCTATTATTTGTTCTATAGTGTTTCTTTTGCTTCCTTTGGGAACGATGAAATCAAATGAATTGGTTTAGAATAAGAAGAAGCATCATAGAGGCAGAGGCAGAGAAAGGTAGAAGCGAAGAAGAAAATGGGTCCTAGGGAGGAGGAGAGTTGGGAGGAGTTGATGAGAGTGGGGTTAGAAGGCCTTGCCGGCGAGGGCGGCGCGTTTCTTCTGGTCCTTCTCGATGCGTCTCCTCAGGTGCTCCTTGTACTCGAAGATGTCGCCGTCCCACTTGGTGACGCATCCGTTGGCGCATACCCAGATCTCCTCGGCGACCTGTGAGACGAGACGGAAGTCGTGGGAGACGAGGACGATGCCGCCGTCGAAGTTGTTGATGGCCTCGGCGAGGGCGTCGATGGACTCCATGTCCAGGTGGTTCGTGGGCTCGTCCAGGAGCAGGAGGTGGGGGTTCTGCTGTGCCAGCCAGGCGAAGGACACCCGGCAACGCTGCCCGTCCGACAGCTGCTTCATCGGACACGTCTGCTGACGCCCCGTCAACCCGTACCGCCCCACTATACGACGCATAAACTCACGCTCCTTCACCTTCAACACCACACACATCCCTCCTTCCTTTGCCTCATCCTCCTACAGAGGAAGGCAGGCTCATGTCAATAAAGGAGAAATTCAATTAAATGCCCCAAGATAGCAGAAAGGATTGAAGGAGGGAAACCTCAGGGAAGCTCTTCATCATGTAGTCGAGGGCGGATAGTTCCAGGTCAAGCATCTCAGCGAGGTGCTGATGGTAAAGGCCAAGTCGGACATGGGAATGACGCCGAATAAGCCCGTCCGTCGGTATCAACTGTCCAGTCAGCAGTTTCAGCAGCGTACTCTTCCCAGCCCCGTTCGGCCCCACCAATGCCAACTGAGAAAGAAGCCCTCTTTCTATCCTCATTCCCTAAAACTGAGGCTTCAAATATCCTACTCGAGTCTCCAGGTCTATGCCGAAATCCAGGTTTTCATAGATGAGAGGTCCAGTGTCAGTGTAGCGAAAGCTGACATGCTGGACCATGATGACGGGCGGCGGTATGGTGCCTGGGTCGTTGAAGTAAAACTGCTTCACCTGTAAGGGTGTTGTGAGGGTGTAAGCAGAGGAGCAGAGTAGAGGGTGTAAGTAGAGAGTGACCTTGTCTCCGGATACTTTGGCAGTAAGGCCGCCGTCGATCATCTTCTTCATGGTCTTCTCCTTGGACTGGGCCTGGCGGGCGAGTTTGGCGGAACCGTGACCGAAACGAGCGATGTACTGCTTCATGTGCGCTATCTGGTCCTGCTCCCACTTGTAGCCTGACAGAGTGACAGCTGATTGAAAAGGAAGGGGTGGAAAGCAATGGAATAAGCAATACGCTTGGCTTGGTTCTCTAGGAGCTCGAGGCTAGTGCGTATGAAGGTGTCGTAGTTGCCGCCGTAGTACTTGAGCTTGGATTCGTTGAGGTGAATGATGTTGGTGCAGACGCCGTTCATGAAGTCCTGTGAGTGTGAGACGATGACGAGGCAGCGTTTGTAGTTCTTCAGCTCCTCCTCCAGCCAGACGCAGGCGTCCAGGTCCAGGTGATTGGTGGGCTCATCGAGCAGGAGGAGAGAAGGTCGTAGGTAGAGGGCGCGGGCGAGAGCGATGCGCATGCGCCAGCCTCCACTGAAGTCCTTGCAGGCCTTGCGTTGCATGAAAGGCGTGAATCCGAGGCCGTAGAGGATCTCGGCGGCGCGTGCCTCGGCGGTGTCGGCGCCGATCTCGTCCAGGTGGTCGTAGATGTCGAGGAGGCGCTGCTGTGAGTCGTCGTCCTCGTGAGCGGAGTGGGAGAGCTCCTCCAGCTCAGCCTCCAGGCGGCGGCGCTCGTCGTCCACCTCGATGACGGCTTGGAGGGCGGTCTTGTCGGAGGCGGAGATCTCGCGGGAGAGGAGGAAGAGGTCCACGTGCTCCGGGATCGGCACCTCCCGTCTCGCGATCGCCTGCAGCAGGCACGTCTTCCCGCTCCCGTTCACTCCCACCAGTCCGTAGCGCCGCCCCATGTTCAGCTCCAGCACAGTGTCCGACACTATCTCCACCCCGTAGAATGTTATCGTCAGGTTCGACACCTCAAACCTCCTTCTTTGCCGCTCTTTGAATGAGGGGAAAGAGTGGGGATGGTGGGTGACCTGTGTGTCTCTGGCAGCGGGATGTGAGGAGAGGACGCCGGCGACGGCGCGTGACTTGGCGTTGTCCAACTCCACGGCCTCCAGCTTGCACACCAGCTCCGGCATGGACTCCACCATGGGGAACCGACTCGCTTCCACCACTGTTCCGTTACCCTCCCCGTTACAATTCTCCTCCACACCATCCTCTTCCTCCGATTCCCCATCCTGGAAGATGTGAAGTGAGGGGAAATTTAGAGACAGCGTGAAGGTGGAAAGGGACCTTCTTGGTGGGCTTCTTCTGGCCGCGAAGTTTGGCAGCATTGCGCTTGGCTTCTGCCCGCTTCTTCTTCGCATCCGAAGGCATTCTCAGACTGTCCAAATGCACAAATTTCAATAATCCTATCTGTAAATCCGCTTCATTTCAATCAGCATTTCATTTCAATCAATAAACAGCTAAACTGCGCCAATAAGAGGAAAAAGCAGGTGAAAAGGAGAGCGCGGAATGATGAAAGGTGTGGTAGGGTGATGAGCCTTAGGGAGATGTTTCAGCAGAGTTGCACCGTAACTCCAGGCGGCAGCCATCTGCTGTTGGCCACCTGAGCATCTTCCCCTTTACGCGCGCTTATTTACGCGCGGATTTTACTGCCACCTTTACTGCCAGTCAAAAGTATTCAATCGTGCAGCATGAAATCAGATGAAGAAAGCCCAAGCTTGCCTACTGCAAGCCAAAAAGGTGAGCCCACAAATTCCGGGGCAGTGTTGGCTGTTAGAGAAAGTAGGCGAAGATTTAGGGAGTCTGAAGCTGTCCGAATGGGGTCTTCCGAGCAGACTGGTGGAAGCATATGCTGCAGTCGGTGTGGAACTCTTTTGCGGACTGGAGCAGGAGTGATGGATGGGCTTTGCTTGAGGGGTGCGTGAGTTGTTCAGGTGGCAGAGTGAGTGTCTGAGCGAGGAAGGGGTTGTGGATGGTCGCAATCTCGTCTACTCCGCCCCGACCTCTGCTGGCAAATCCCTCGTCGCCGAGCTCCTCCTCTTCAAACGCGTCTTCGAAACCAGGTTATCACATCCCCCCTTCATTTCCCTTGCATTCAAAGCAGATGAATATTGCAAGGAAAAAAGCGCTGCTGATCCTTCCCTTCGTAGCTGTGGCTCGGGAGAAGATGCTGCTGCTACAGGTTGGTGTTGTTTGCTTGTGCTGGTGGTGGTGGTGGAAGAAAGGGTGATTGAAGAAGGTGATGAGTGGTTCTGGAGTGAAGGTGGGGGGCTTCATGGGCGGCTACAGTGCGCCGGCGGGTTGGGAGGGCAGCGACGTGGCCGTCTGCACCCTGGAGAAGGCCAACAGCCTGCTCAATCGCCAGCTGGAGGCGGGCTCGGTGGATGAGCTGGGGGTGGTGGTGGTGGACGAGCTCCACATGGTCGGGGACCACGGCCGCGGCTTCCTCCTCGAACTCCTCCTCACCAAGCTCCTCTTCCTCACCCATCGACGACAGCTTCAAATTCAGGTTCGCAAATAGGAGGATATGAAAGAGGGAGTAGCATGGAAAAAGCTGCAGTTGATCGGGATGAGCGCAACGCTGCCGAATTTGGAGCTGCTAGCAGATTGGCTCCACGCTGCCTCCTACCAAACTTCATTTCGGTTTCATACTTTCCAACAGATTCTTACAGAAAGGGAAATACTCGGCTTCTAGGCCAGTTCCATTGACAGAGTACATCGCAACACCTAGAGGCATCCGCAACAAAGAATCCAACCATCTCAGGCCCTTTCCTCTAGCCCTTCCCAACGACGATGATGGGATTCTAGGGTCTGGCCTCCTCTTGAAGCAGTGTGTGTGCGTGAAGTGTGCTGTTACAGTGTGTGCGTGGAGAGCTTCGTGGAGGGCTTCGGGACGTTGGTGTTCTGCGCCAGCAAGCGACAGTGCGAACAGCTTGCGGAGAACCTGGCCAAACGCATCGCTGCTTTCATGAAAAGCTCCAACGATCGTCTCCCCTTATCTACTTCTTTCTGCTCCCCTGGTGGAAGTTGAGCGGTAGTTGTCAGAGTCGGTGGCGGTGGAGGTGCGGAAAGGCTTGGTGTTCGCCCAGCAGGAGGAGTTGGCTCGGGAGTACCGCAAGGCCGCCGGCGACAAGCCCGACTCAACCCCTCTCTCCAAACTGCTCCTCTACGCCGTCGCCTTTCACCACGCCGGTCCCTCCCTACTTCTCTTCTCTTACATGCCCTCAAAGAGGCTCCTTCGAGGACTGACGATGGAGGAGCGGGAGGTGGTGGAGGCTGGTTTTAGACGAGGCCTGGTTCGCGTCATTGTGGCCACCTCCACACTCTCTGCCGGCCTCAACCTTCCAGCTCGCCGAGTTGTCCTTAGGTAGCAAACTCCGCTGTGAGCTGATGCTGAAAGGTGAGTGAGGGAAGGATTTGTTGTGAGGTCGCTTTGGGGCTGTCAGAACGGGCCGAGTTTGACGCCGTCGCTGTACCGGCAGATGATTGGGCGGGCGGGACGTAAGGGCCTGGACTCCAAAGGTAGCCCCACTCCTCCTCTTCATTCTGCTCCAAATAAGGCGCCTCAGAGGATAGGCGAGGCGCTCATTAGCGTCCACTTGAGACCTTGTCCTGCTCATGCTTGTGGCAGTGTGATTGGTTCAATCGGAGTTGGACGGGTTAACGGCGCAATCAAGCCACTTTCCCGCTGGGGATTCCATTCGTGTCTGCCGCTAATGACCACTGAGCGCTCGTTTGCGGATTCCCCCCTCCTCTCCTCCTCCTCCTCTTTACTTCCGCAACTTTCCTAATCCCCTGTCCTTGACAGACAGGAGGAGGACGCAGATCCCCTGTTGTCCCCCAATGCGACTCATCTTCCATCCATCCATCCCTCCAGCAGAGGGAGGGAGTGAGGTGCTGGAGGCACAATGGGCAGGGGAGACTCAGCGGGGTAATTGCGTGTAAATATTGTC
This sequence comes from Ptycholaimellus sp. GST1_10, assembly GCA_030248095.1. NCBI lineage: Eukaryota > Metazoa > Nematoda > Chromadorea > Chromadorida > Chromadoridae > Ptycholaimellus > Ptycholaimellus sp. GST1_10. Next base: position 69,426 of record JASANA010005302.1, read on the forward strand.
AGCTCAGGATGGGGCCGGTGCCAGCGTCCTCCCCTCCTCTTCAGGACCACCTAGCGCACTCTGGAGCACATAATCCCAGTAATTGCACGGCATGGCCTCCTCCTCCTCCTCCTCCTCCTCCTGAAGAGCCCCACAGGGCAAGGAGGTGAAGAGAGGCGCTAAAGCAGACGAGGTCACAGCAGAGACCATCCTCCTCTTCATCCTTGCTCCCTCTCCCTTTTGCTCCCCGCCTCCCTCCCCACTGAGCGTCGGCGCCCACTTTACGCCCCGCAAAGGGCGTCGTAATCCGAGTGCGCCAAGGACGCTCATCCTTTCACAATCGCCTTCTACACCAACCGCTTCCCCTTCACCCCCCTCCAGGCCAAGCTCACCCTTCCTCATCCACCCAGCCGCATCTTTCCCTGCCTAGCTTTGAGGGGTGGCTAGCTGGATGACGGAAGGGGCCAGGCAAGGTCTCCGGTTACGGGGCCCCTAATGAGGATGGCCTCTCTCCGGGCTCTGGGAGAGAGGAGCTGGTGGATGGATGATAATCCCCGCTTAGCTGAAGTGGGGAGGGGACCCCGCTACGGTACACTATGCCTCAATCCGCTTCCCCACTGCAATAACAGCGCACACCATCCGATTATCCACACCCCCTACTCCTCCTCCTCTTCCACCCTCCTTCCCCTTCCAAATCCTCTAATCCTCACCGCTTCTTCCTCCCATTACCACTTCCGTGTACACATTCACTGCCCTTGTCTCCAGACCTCTCTTCTTTCTCCCTGCTTCCTTTGCCGTGTTTCCAATTTGGGGTGAAGAGGAGGCTAAATGTTGGCCAGTGGAGTAATAGGGGAAGGGAGGGTAATTCGATGCAAGTGGAGGAGTAGGAGGGAATTGAAAGCTGGAAGATGTAAGGCCGGCTTTTCATTGCCCATTTGCGGAGCGGCGCTTAATTGAATACCTTATAGCCTGCCTGGAAAGCAAACACCACACTACTGCCTCCTAGCACATGAGGGGATGGAGAGAGAAGCAGGGAAAGTGGAGCCTAATTCCTTCCCTCTCACCGTTTCTGTCAAAGCTAATGTTCCTGTTCACAGCTCATTGGCTTTTTCTTCCTGCATCCTTGAGTTTATTGCCTCTTGCTGGCTGCTGATGAGATTAGAGCTCCAAGGATCTTGCAACACTGGTGATGTGATATGTAGCATGGAGGGAGGCAGGTGAAATGAAAGCAGCAAAGGACACCAGCACAACCAACAGAGCAAATTCCGCCATCCAAATCACATTGTCACAAATAGGTTAGGATGAGATAGCGATCGGTCTGGCACATGAGTTCCTTGCTCCCCGAATTCCACAAAATGACACCACGAAGAGAATAAGCTCTCAGCAGACACCAGTTAAAGCCTGAAGGGGTGGGTGGGGTGAAGAGAAGGGAGTGGATCACTAAAGGAGAGGAAGTGGAGAGGGAAGGCCTAAGCTGGAAAGGTGTTGGTTAGAGCTAGATGGGGATGGAGGAGGTGGGTGGAGGAAGGAGTGGGTGGTGGAAGTCGGTAAGTGAGTGATGGAAGCGGAAGTGATCGGCGGCGTGGATGGCGGCCTGTGTGTGCTCGGCAGCCTTGGCCCGTAGCGCGGCGATGGAGTGATCGCTGCCCTGCGGCTGGTGGTTGTTGTGCTCTGATTGGTTCATTGGATCGGGGGAGGCCGAGGTTGAGGCCTCATCCTCTCCACCGTCCAGACTGTCCATCTTTGACGCAGCTTCCATCGATTTCTTGTGCATTCCTGCATCCGATTAATGGTTCAGAAGGAGGAAGATGGATGGATGAGGGAGGAAAGTGAGGGAGGGATGTACCGAGGAGCCAAGGAGCAGCACTGGCGTCGGTGTTGTTGTTGTTGACGGTTTTGAGGATGGTGTCGGGAAGGGGGAGGGAGTGTCGGACCATGGCGCCGTAGAGTCCGTACTCCGCCATGATTGTGCTCTTGCCCCACGTCTTCTCCGTCTTTCGCCATTTGGCTCGCCGGTTCTGGAACCACACCTGCAGCCCAAGCATTCCTTTATTCTTGAAGTTCGTTTTTAGCGGAGATGAAGAAGGTGACCTGAATGCGGTCTTCTGGGAGGTCGGCTTTGAGTGCGAGCATCTCTCTGGCATACACATCGGGATAGTGTGCGTCTTGGAAGGCCTTTTCCAGGGCCTCGAGTTGGAACTGGGTGAAGATGGTGCGATGGCGGCGCTTCTTCCGCTTCTTGCAGTTGCCCTGCTGTCCTGAATCCTCCCCTTCCCCGCCGCCTGGGGATGTGCCCATGTTGGCCTGGTAGCCCGCCTGTCCTCCACCCTTCCCCGCCTCGCCGCCGAATTCTCCGCCTCCCATCATTCCTGCATCCCTCTTCCTCTATGCTTTCTCAGGTTGCGAGGACCTGGTAGTAGATGAAGAGGCTGAGGGAGGAGCTAATGAAGGCTGGTGGGAGGAGCAGAAGAGGGAGGAGCAGAAGAGGAGGGAGGGAAGGCTGGGGCCGTGCCTTTTGAGTGGCCTAATCCAATCAGAGGCAAGTGGCTTTCCTCATCGCGCCTTGCGCTTCCGCTCTCCCTCGCTCCACTTCTTCCTTCCCCACGCCACGCTTGCCCCCAACACTTGCCTACCCCGCCTCCCTCCTCCCAAGGCACCCAAGACAGCCTCACCCTAGCTTCCACCCCCGCCCTCCTCCCCCTCCCCTACCCAGCTTCTCCCTTCAGACGCGGAAGTGGAAATTAGGTGGGATTCTTGGAGGCGCCAACGGCTTCCGCTTCCCCTCCCTCTACCCTCGCCCCATTTGCACGCTAAATGGGCCTATCGCCAGCCTACTACCCCCCTCATTCCTCTCCACCCCCTCCCCCTCCTCCAACCCATCATCAGGCCCTGATTTCATTGCTCACAACCACTTCATCAGCCACCCCCCACCCTCAACCGCAAATCAAGTGCCCTCTTCACGCCCACCCACACTCATCATACACCCTCTCCACACACCATTTGGCCTGGAAGCCTAGCACTCATGCAACCTGAGTCACACACCCTCTTTCCCAAGTCTGAGGCCGTGAGTAAGGGAATAAAAGACAGGAGCAAGAGTTAGAAAAAGGGCTAGAAAAAGCAGCGGGTACCAGTGTTGTTGAGGTGGAGATGATGTTGTGGGTTGAAATTGATGATGGAGGAGGGATCGAAGCCACCGCCAGTAGCTGCAGCCAGTATCTGACGCTGGGCTGCCATCTGTGCCTGGTAATTAGAGTGAGGCTGAGAGGGAGTGTAGGAAGGTTTAGGGGTGTACCTGGAAGCCGCAGTGTGAGGCAGCAGAGTTGGGGATGGAGGAGGTTGGTGGAAGGGAGACGGGTGGATGGGGAGTGGAGGTGAAAGGTGGGGGTCCGGCGGGACTGTAGAGTCCGTTGGAGGGTGAGTAGAAGCTGCCCATCATCCCCATGCCCCCGTCTGGACCCGGCAGCGTCCCGCTTCTCGGATAGCTCGGCGAAGTATGTTGAGGACCTAAGGATGAGGGATGGATTAGGTATGAGGTAGGGGAGGCGGGAGAAGAAGGTGTGTAAGAACCGTTGGGAGGCTGTGCAGCCGGAGCTCCAGCGAGTCCGAGTAGTTCGTGGATGGCGAATGAGGGGACTCGAGGTGCGGAGGCCGAGGCTCCGGGAGGTGTGATCCGCTGTGCACGCCGTTGCCAACTCCGCTTGGCACACCACCGCCAAGGCCATCGCTAGGGAAGTTGTGGAGCATCAGTGGATTGCCTAGGACCAACATATTTTCACCAACTCTCAACTGGGACTCGTAGAAAGGCTAGGAAAGCTTTTATAAGGCGAGGAGAAATGGATTAAGAGAGGGCATCGGATACGGGCGCTGTGAAGGACAAACTGTGGGCCAGGAAACAAGGGGATAAGTAGGAGTCCTCTGGCGGCTAAGTCGGCTACTGCTGGAGGGAGGGAAGGAAAGAGGGAGGGAGGCCTGCCTGCTGGGTGCGCGAGTGACTGAGCAAGGTTTAGGGCAGAGGCAGGGTTGGGGGTGGGGGAAGGGAGTGGTGGGGGGAAGGAAGGAGAGGGGCAAGGCATGGGGTTCTCCGCCCCCCCCTCCCTCACAATCTCTCCTCCCCTCCCCCCTCGCCCACATGTTTGGCCAGTGCTACCGTAGGACGTCCTGCTGAGTATCTGGGCTCCAGCATGCGTTTATTGGCCACTTGGCTGGCTTGCCATGGAGAGGGGGAGTAAGAAGCCCATCTAATCTCAGATCCGCTTTCCTCCAATGCTTTTAATTCCGGATTCTATTTCACTGCTTGTCCTCCATGTCCTCAACCAGACTATCCTGCCTGGCACCCAATCCACTTCAATCATTTCAATCTATCCATGTTCAGCCCTTTTTTTCCCAGGCTGAATGTAGCATTTGGCAATTGAGAAGGAGGGTGGGGGAGTAAAGGAGAGAATGTAAGGTATGGCGTTGATTGGGGCAGAAGAGCGAGGCATTGTGCTAGTTAGAGGAGGCGGGGGCTACTGGGGCAGGCGCCGGCTTGTGGGTTGGGGGCTTGTGTGAGGGGGCCTGTGGGGGGTATGGGGGGTGGAGGAGGAGGCGGCGAGGCGTTTGTTGATGCGGGAGCTCAGCGGGGGCGCGCGGCAAGAGTTCAATTAGTGCGCCGCTCCCAGCCTCTTCTCCACCTCCCGCCAATATCCGCCACCCACAAATCCTTGCGCCCCACCAAGCCAAAGCATGCAGCATCTGGGCTAAAAACCACATGGCCATTTGCTGTTTGTCCAGGCTAGTGCATGTGCAGTGTCTGTGTTGGCTTTTTTGTTGCGTGTATGTAGGAGGGAGGGGTGAAGTGGGGGGGTAGTGTGGGAGGAGGGAGGGAGGAGGGGGAGTGGAGGGTGCTTGGAGTCAAGTGTCCGTGGCGGTAGTGGAGGTGGAGGGGTGTTGAGCTGAGTAGGAGGGCAGTGTGTGTAGGGGAGTGTGTAGTGTAGCAGTGCCCCTCCCAGCCCACCGGCGCAATGCAAATTCCCATTGCGCGAGCGACAATCCAATTACACCTCCAACCTGCCCCGCCCCCTGCCCCATTGCCCCCCGCCTCCTCACCTACCCCATTGTCCTACCTCTCATTCCCATTACGCCATACCACTTCTCTCCCTCCCCACCCTCCTTCCACTTGGCCATGCACTCTGCCTGGGAAACAAGGAGTGTGGTAGATTGTATGGTTGGTGGATTGCGTCCCAGGGAGGATAGTTGGTGAGGATGGAGGGAGCAGGAATAGATGGAGGGAGGAGCGCTGAGAAGCTGGGCTTCTCTCCCCTCTCCATGGCAAGCCAGCCAAGTGGCCAATAAACGCATGCTGGAGCCCAGATACTCAGCAGGACGTCCTTCACGACCTCTGGCCAAACATGTGGGCGAGGGGGAGGGGAGGGAGATTGTGAGGGAGGGAGGGGGCGGAGACCCCCATTGCCTTGCCCCTTCTCCTCTCCTTCCTACCCCCGCCACTCCCCTTCCCCACCCCCAACCCTGCCTCTGCCCTAAACCTCGCTCAGTCACTCGCGCATCCTAAGCAGGCAGGCCTTCCTCCCTCTTTCCTTCCCTCCCTCCAGCAGTCAGCGGCTTCGCCGCCAGAGGACTCCTACTTATCCCTTGTTTCCTGGCCCACAGTTTGTCCTTCACAGCGCCCGTATCCGATGCCCTCTCTTAATCCATTTCTCCTCGCCTTATAAAAGCTTTCCTAGCCTTTCTACGAGTCCCGGTTGAGAGTTGGGGAAGAATATGTTGGTCCTAGGCAATCCACTGATGCTCCACAACTTCCCTAGCGATGGCCTTGGCAGTGGAGTGCCAAGCGGAGTTGGCAACGGCGTGCACAGCGGATTCACACCTCCCGGAGCCTCGGCCTCCGCACCTCGAGTCCCCTCATTCGCCATCCACGAACTACTCGGACTCGCTGGAGCTCCGGCTGCACAGCCTCCCAACGGTTCTTACACACCTTCTTCTCCCGCCTCCCCTACCTCATACCTAATCCATCCCTCATCCTTAGGTCCTCAACATACTTCGCCGAGCTATCCGAGAAGCGGGACGCTGCCGGGTCCAGACGGGGGCATGGGGATGATGGGCAGCTTCTACTCACCCTCCAACGGACTCTACAGTCCCGCCGGACCCCCACCTTTCACCTCCACTCCCCATCCACCCGTCTCCCTTCCACCAACCTCCTCCATCCCCAACTCTGCTGCCTCACACTCGACTTCCAGGTACACCCCTAAACCTTCCTACACTCCCTCTCAGCCTCAATCTAATTACCAGGCACAGATGGCAGCCCAGGGTGAGATACTGGCTGCAGCTGGCGGTGGCTTGGATCCCTCCTCCATCATCAATTTCAACCCACAACATCATCTCCACCTCAACAAACACTGGTACCCGCTGCTTTTTCTCACCCTTTTTCTAACTCTTGCTCCTGTCTTTTATCCCTTTACTCACGGCCTCAGACTTGGGAAAGAGGGTGTGTGACTCAGGTTGCATGAGTGCTAGGCTTCCAGGCCAAATGGTGTGTGGAGAGGGTGTATGATGAGTGTGGGTGGGCGTGAAGAGGGCACTTGATTTGCGGTTGAGGGTGGGGGGTGGCTGATGAAGTGGTTGTGAGCAATGAAATCAGGGCCTGATGATGGGTTGGAGGAGGGGGAGGGGGTGGAGAGGAATGAGGGGGGTAGTAGGCTGGCGATAGGCCCATTTAGCGTGCAAATGGGGCGAGGGGTAGAGGGAGGGGAAGCGGAAGCCGTTGGCGCCTCCCAAGAATCCCACCTAATTTCCACTTCCGCGTCTGAAGGGAGAAGCTGGGTAGGGGAGGGGGAGGAGGGCGGGGGTGGAAGCTAGGGTGAGGCTGTCTTGGGTGCCTTGGGAGGAGGGAGGCGGGGTAGGCAAGTGTTGGGGGCAAGCGTGGCGTGGGGAAGGAAGAAGTGGAGGAGGGAGAGCGGAAGCGCAAGGCGCGATGAGGAAAGCCACTTGCCTCTGATTGGATTAGGCCACTCAAAAGGCACGGCCCCAGCCTTCCCTCCCTCCTCTTCTGCTCCTCCCTCTTCTGCTCCTCCCACCAGCCTTCATTAGCTCCTCCCTCAGCCTCTTCATCTACTACCAGGTCCTCGCAACCTGAGAAAGGATAGAGGAAGAGGGATGCAGGAATGATGGGAGGCGGAGAATTGGGCGGCGAGGCGGGGAAGGGTGGAGGACAGGCGGGGCTACCAGGCCAACATGGGCACATCCCCAGGCGGCGGGGAAGGGGAGGATTCAGGACAGCAGGGCAACTGCAAGAAGCGGAAGAAGCGCCGCCATCGCACCATCTTCACCCAGTTCCAACTCGAGGCCCTGGAAAAGGCCTTCCAAGACGCACACTATCCCGATGTGTATGCCAGAGAGATGCTCGCACTCAAAGCCGACCTCCCAGAAGACCGCATTCAGGTCACCTTCTTCATCTCCGCTAAAAACGAACTTCAAGAATAAGGGAATGCTTGGGCTGCAGGTGTGGTTCCAGAACCGGCGAGCCAAATGGCGAAAGACGGAGGAGACGTGGGGCAAGAGCACAATCATGGCGGAGTACGGACTCTACGGCGCCATGGTCCGACACTCCCTCCCCCTTCCCGACACCATCCTCAAAACCGTCAACAACAACAACACCGACGCCAGTGCTGCTCCTTGGCTCCTCGGTACATCCCTCCCTCACTTTCCTCCCTCATCCATCCATCTTCCTCCTTCTGAACCATTAATCGGATGCAGGAATGCACAAAGAAATCGATGGAAGCTGCGTCAAAGATGGACAGTCTGGACGGTGGAGAGGATGAGGCCTCAACCTCGGCCTCCCCCGATCCAATGAACCAATCAGAGCACAACAACCACCAGCCGCAGGGCAGCGATCACTCCATCGCCGCGCTACGGGCCAAGGCTGCCGAGCACACAGGCCGCCATCCCGCCGCCGATCACTTCCGCTTCCATCACTCACTTACCGACTTCCCACCACCCACTCCTTCCTCCACCCACCTCCTCCATCCCCATCTAGCTCTAACCAACACCTTTCCAGCTTAGGCCTTCCCTCTCCACTTCCTCTCCTTTAGTGATCCACTCCCTTCTCTCACCCCACCCACCCCCTTCAGGCTTTAACTGGTGTCTGCTGAGAGCTTATTCTCTTCGTGGTGTCATTTTGTGGAATTCGGGGAGCAAGGAACTCATGTGCCAGACCGATCGCTATCTCATCCTAACCTATTTGTGACAATGTGATTTGGATGGCGGAATTTGCTCTGTTGGTTGTGCTGGTGTCCTTTGCTGCTTTCATTTCACCTGCCTCCCTCCATGCTACATATCACATCACCAGTGTTGCAAGATCCTTGGAGCTCTAATCTCCCCAGCAGCCAGCAAGAGGCAATAAACTCGAGGATGCAGGAAGAAAAAGCCAATGAGCTGTGAACAGGAACATTAGCTTTGACAGAAACGGTGAGAGGGAAGGAATTAGGCTCCACTTTCCCTGCTTCTCTCTCCATCCCCTCATGTGCTAGGAGGCAGTAGTGTGGTGTTTGCTTTCCAGGCAGGCTGTAAGGTCTTCGATTAAGCGCCGCTCCGCAAATGGGCAATGAAAAGCCGGCCTTACATCTTCCAGCTTTCAATTCCCTCCTACTCCTCCACTTGCATCGAATTACCCCTCCCTTCCCCTATTACTCCACTGGCCAACATTTGGCTTCTTTTTCCCCCAAAATTGGAACACAGCCAGGCACAGCGAGGATGAGGAACAGAGGCCGTGAAACTAGGGCCCTGAATTTGTACTCGAGGGAGCGGATGTTAGGAGGAATCGAAGAGGGTAAGGGGGAATGGAAGGGAAGGAGGGTGGAAGAGGAGGAGGAGTAGGGGGTGTGGATAATCGGATGGTATGCGCTGTTATTGCAGTGGGGAAGGGGATTGAGGCATAGTGTACCGTAGCGGGGTCCCCTGCCCCGCTTCGGCTGAGCGGGGAACGCGTCCATCCACCGGCTCGGGCTCTCTCCCAGAGCCCGGAGAGAGGCCATCCTCATTCAGGGCCCCGTAACCGGAGACCTTGCCTGGCCCCTTCCTTCATCCGGCTCGCCGCCGCCCCTCAAAGCTAGGCAGGGAAATATGCGGCTGGGTGGATGAGGAAGGGTGAGCTTGGCCTGGAGGGGGGTGAAGGGGAAGGGGTTGGTGTAGAAGGCGATTGTGAAAGGATGAGCGTCCTTGGCGCACTCGGATTACGACGCCCTTTGCGGGGCGTAGAGTGGGCGCCGACGCTCAGTGGGGAGGGAGGCGGGGAGCGAAAGGGAGAGGGAGCAAGGATGAAGAGGAGGATGGTCTCTGCTGTGACCTCGTCTGCTTTAGCGCCCCTCTCTTCACCTCCTTGCCCTGTGGGGCTCTTCGAGGAGGAGGAGGAGGAGGAGGGGAGGAGGCCATGCCGTACAATTACTGGGATTATGTGCTCCAGAGTGCGCTACGTGGTCCCTGAAGAGGAGGGGAGGAACGCTGGCACCGGCCCCATCCTGAGCTGACAATATTTACAGCGCAATTACCCCGCTGAGTCTCCCCTCCCCATTGTGCCCCTCAGCACCTCACTCCCGCTCCCTCCTGCTGGAGGGATGGATGGATGGAAGATGAGATCCTATCTGGGCAGCAACAGGGGATCTGCGTAGCGTCCTCCTGTCTGTCATGGACAGGGGATTAGGAAAGTTGCGGAAGTAAAGAGGAGGAGGAGGAGAGGAGGGGGGAATCCGCAAACGAGCGCTCAGTGGTCATTAGCGGCAGACACGAATGGAATCCCCAGCGGCGGGAAAGTGGCTTGATTGCGCACGATGACCCATCACAACTCCGATTGGCACCAATCACACTGCCACAAGCATGAGCAGGACAAGGTCTCAAGTGGACGCAAACGAGCGCCTCGCCTATCCTCTGAGGCGCCCTCCTTGGAGCAGAATGAAGAGGAGGAGTGGGGCTACCTTTGGAGTCCAGGCCCTCACGCCCCGCCCGCCCAGTCAACTGCAGTTACAGACGACAGCAAATTCAAACTCGGCCCGTTCTGACAGCCCAACAAAGCGACCTGCACAACAAATCCTTCCCTCACTCACCTTTTCAGCATCAGCTAACAGCGGAGTTTGCTGCCTAACAACAACTCAGCGAGCTGGAAGGTTGAGGCCGGCAGAGAGTGTGGAGGTGGCCACAATGGCGCGAAGGACCAGGCCTCGTCTAAAACTAGCCTCCACCACCTCCCCGCTCCTCCATCGTCAGTCCTCGAAGGAGGCTCTTTGAGGGCATGTAAGAGAAGAGAAGTAGGGAGGGACCGGCGTGGTGAAAGGCAACGGCGTAGAGGAGCAGTTAACCTTCAGGCTAGTAGACCCCTGGGCCTCACCCTGCGTCAGCTCAGAGGAGGGGGGTGCGAAAGGGAGTCTTGACAGGGCACCGATGCAGAGCTGAGTCGGCGCCTACTGAGCCTAGAAGGAGACCTGAGGGAGCAGCGCAGTCAGTCGGCCTCGGCCGTCGGTCAGCTGGAGGTGGGTGTTGGAGGGTAAAGGGGAGGAGGGGATGGGAGAGGTGGCTGGACGCTAGGCGGAGGTGAGCAGTCTGAAGGCCCAGCTGGCGGAGGTGTCGGCGGGCCAGCGCTCCGTGGTCGGCCAGCTCAGGGAGCTCCGTCGCTCTGCCTTCCCACGCAGCCACTCGTATAGTCAACCTTCCCATTCCTCCTCTGCCCAGCCCTCTCCTGTCTCTTAGCTGCCGCCATAGTCTATGCTGAGGGTGCTGGCTGAAAAGATGCTAGATTCAGCTACGATGCTATTCATGGTTGCAGCTTTCTTTTCTTTCACCAAAAGAAAGGAAAGAAAGCTGCAACCATGCAGCATCGTAGCTGAATCTAGCATCTTTCCAGCCATTGATGACGGTCGGGGGCATGTGAAGAGGAAGAGGGCGTAAGCTCATAAAGTTGTTAGGAGGGAGGAGGATGAGCTGTGCCAGCGCTCCGCTTCACTAGACCTGAACGGGGGCTGTGCTGGGCGTCTTCGGCGCTGCCGCAGCCAGGGCCCGGACAGCGGCATCGCGGGCTTCGGCTCCGACGACACCACGAGCCCCTCCAGCGACGCCTCCTCCCTCCAGCGCCCCTTCCACTGCGACGTGGTGGCGGAGAGCGCCCGCCTCTGCCGCTTCCTCAAGGACCAGGCCTCCGCCTCCTCCGAGGAGGCAGAGCTGGAGGCCCCCGCCTCCTCCCTCCTCCTCATGCTCCACCCCGACAGCCAGCCGCCCTCCTCCATTCTCTCCCAGACGCCTCCCAGCGGACCCCTGGGTCACAGTTCCAGCTTCTCAGTCTGCGTCTGTTCATGCACCAATTCATCCAGCAGCGGAGCGCAGCGAGATAGCCCTGGAGCTGCTGCGCCTGGAGCGCAACTACTGCAACGCTTTGCTCTCCCTCCAGCAGAACGTCTACCTCCCGCTCAAGCGGGACAAAGTCCTCCCCTTGGTGGAGCTAAGGTGAGGCTGCTGGGCAAGAAGTAAATTTGGCAACAGTTCCCACTCTCAAGCAGTAGTGGGAGCAGTTTGAAACAGTAGGAGCAGTTTGATTTTTGCCCCTAGAATTGGAACAGTTTTTAAAATTTTAGAAACTGTTCCAATTTTGGGGGCAAAAATGAAACTGCTCCTACTGTTTCAAACTGCAACCACTACTGCTCCCGAGTGGGTACTGTTCCCAAATTGACTTTTCGGAGACTGCTGAGCTATGACTTCTCTCTTGCAGCCGGCTGATCCCGCCCGAGCTGGAGGGCATCTACGAGACGCATTGCATCCTCCTCCACAAGCTCCAGGACCGCCTCCTCCACTGGCGCGGGGAGGAGAGTCGGGTGGGCGACCTATACCTGGGGCTCTCCCTCCCACACGGCCCCTGCGCCGCCCTCTACGCCGCCTACGCCAACGCATTCCCGCCCATCCCTCTTCTGCACCGCCACTTTCAGGCAGACACCCTTCTCTTTGACACCAGCCTCTCTGCTCCCAGCCTCTATGCATCCCACTAGAGCTGGTGATTTGGAGGGCGGGAAGCCGGCGAAGCACCTGAAGCGCCTCTACAACAGCCCCCTGGTGAACATCGACGCCTCCCGCATCGTGGACTTCCTCATCGCACCCGTCCAGCGCATCGGGCAGTACAACATCATCTTCAAGGCTCCTTCCTCGTCCTCTCCCTACCAGTCCCTCTTATCCTTCGGCCTTCTACAGAGACTCCTCAGCCAGACGCCTGCCGAGCATCCCGACCACAGCGACCTCACCCTCCTGGTGGGCAACCTGCGGGAGTTCGGACGCCGCGTCAACGCCGCTCTTCCTCCACCCCCCGCACCCCACCAGCCCCCTCCTCCTGCCCCCGTCCGCCCCATCCGGTCACGGACACCCTTTTCATGCCCTGTCCTCTCTTACAACCACCCCTTAATCGCTACTTAGCCAGGAGCTAGGGGAAAAGGTAGGGCTCTGTGCAGGCGTAAGCAGCTGAGCAAGGGCAAGCCGGCCAGCTCCCGCTCCAGCGTCCCCGACTGGCCTTCCTACTCTCGAAAGTATGAGCACCTATAGGTCCTCGAAGGCCCCCAAACCAATGCCTTGAGGGCGCGAGAGCGGCCGCAGAGCCTCCAGCGGGAGTCTGCCGCGGAGTCGCAGCGGCGGCCACCTCCTCTGCCGCCATCATACGACGCTCCTCCACCCGCCGCCCGCCCGGACCACTCCCATTCGCCGCCAACCTCGCCCCCGTCCCTCTCTATCCTCCCCTCTCAGCCATCGCCAACCCTCATGACCTCTCAGGGCGACGAGGAGGAGGAGGGCAAGGACTCCTCCAGCAGAAGCCTGGCCGCCGACTCCCCGCTCAGCATCCAGGGGGGTGAGGAGCTACCTAGCTGGGGAGAATTTATTTCACGGGAATTATGGCTTCTGACTTTTTTCTTTTTTCCAATAAGCCCAGGCTCTGGCGCGGGAATGATAAATAAATATATTTTAATTGAGATATACAAAAAAACAATTGCTTATTTATCATTCCCGCTCCATGGTCCCTATTGGAACAAAAATGCTGAAAAATAGAAGCCATAATTCCCGTGAGAATAAATCCCTGCTACCTCGGTAGTTGCAGTGCCGAAGGAGGTGAACATCGACGAGGCCCTGGCGAGGGCTCAGGAGGCCAGTAGGCGGCGGGCCAGCTGTCCCCAGTTCCAGCCCGCCTCCTCCCCAGCCCTGCCCGCCCGCTCCACCTCCGAGTCCAGCCTGGCCCAGCCCCCCGGCGGGGTGGCGGGGGGCGGGAGTTTCCTGACAGTGTCAGAGTGGCGCCGTCGCCAGGCCGCCACCGCCCGCTCCAAACTCCTCGTCACCGGCGTCCGGGATCGCATCGCCGGATTCTTCTCCCGCCGCAAGTCTCGCACTTTTTCCCTCTCCCATGTCCCTTTCATGCCCTGCGCCTCCCCGATTGAAGGAATGAGAAGCGTTTCAATGCCAGCAGCCGGTTCGGGAGGAGGAAAGGATTGGCCGTCCAGCCCATCAACGACTCCAACTGGTCCTTCCTCTGCCTAACTGGGCGGGGGCTGGAAGGAGAAGGGCTGTGCAGGAGTGTGGACGGGGAGGAGGAGAGGATGGACTACAGTCTTGCCATTCGCGAGCTCGGCCAGCCCCAGGACACTGACTGCTGAACGGAAAAACTGCCTCTTCTGCTTCTACGCGTCTCCCTCTAGCCTCACATTCTTCATCTCTTCAGCCTCCAATGCCCCATACAAGGCCCCGAGACAGCACATGAGCAGAACATGTTTATTTCATTTTTATTTAATCACAGGAAGAATTTGCTTTAGCGACAGGACTCCAATTGTTCAAGCGCCAAATGATAGTTTAACTTTGAGTGAAACTGCCAGTCATTTGCATTTGTTCTCTGCTTACGCAATCCCTTCCAGCAAGAGAGTTGTGGAGGTGGTTCTGAATTTGTTCTATGAGAATTTGCCCATAGTTAGCTAGGAGGCAAGTGGAAAGGTGTTAGCATGCCGATGCTGTGTGAAGGGTGGCATTAGCTCAACAAAGGTTTGAAGTCATGGAGTTCACCTGGCGGATGGAGAGGTACTAAAGAGAAGCCAAAACCAGCATACTCAATGCAGCTGCGCGGATCACAAAATGAGAAAGCTGGAGGGAGTTGAGGAGAAGGTTCAGAATGGAGAGACAGGAGTGGAAGAGGACTAGCTTGAGGATCTGTCAGAATGCAGAGCTAAAGCTGGAGAAAAGGACTAGATGGAAAGCAATGGAGGCGAGAGCAGAGAGCGATCGGAGGGAATGCCGAAGAGAGGCTGAGAGGATGCGGAGGAGGGAAGGCGGGGTCAGAAAGAGTGGAGAACAGTCTTCGGGGCTGCTGGGAGAGACGGTGAGTGAGTCTTCGCAGCCAGGGGACGGGCGGGAAGGCGAGAGAGAGAGCAAAGGACGGAGGCGGAAGCAATCTGAGCGCATCTGTCAACTCTGGGCCGGAGGAGATGGAAGGGCGAAGCGGCTGAGTGTCACCGGGAAGGCAGGGCACAGAGGGTGCTGGCTGGGTGTTTAGAGGTGTGGGGCAAAGACTAAGCTCTGGTGGAGCTGTGTGGAGGGGCTGATGGCGGTTGGGGAGGGGAGAGGAGGGGAGTGGGGTGGAGGAAGGAGGGGTGAGGGGTGGAGGAGAGGGTGGCTGGTAGGCCTTTTAGGGCCCAACATAGCGGAAGTCGGGGTTGAGGAAGCTAAAGCCGCGGAACTCCTCCTGGTTGATGGACTTGAGCACCTGAAAGCATCCTGAGGTTATGCGTCCTCTAGGGGGGATGGGCAGGGCTGAGAATAGGACCTGAGGCTCAGTGGGCGTGAGGCAGGGGTCCTCTTTCGTGAAGTCGGAGTCGAAGTTGTTGGCGTCCTTCTTGGACTTCTGCAGGGGGTAGCAGCAAAGATTGGAGGGGGGCTAAGATAAAAGAGGGAAGAGGCAGGCAACGATCTTGGGGCGGAAGGGCGGCTTCCCGCGTCGCTTCTCCAGACTCTCCCACTCCACGTCCTTGAAGAAGGGATGGGCTCTGATGGCCGCCTCCCCTCCGTTGGCCGCCATGCAGCCCAGCCGCTTGGAGGGATTCTTGGTCATGAACTGAAGGTAGCAGCAGAGGGATTGAGGAAGGGACTAAAGGTGGGAGGGGATGGTGGGACCCCTTTGAGGATGCTGACGGCTTCTTTGGAGAGCCAGACGGGGAAGAGGACGTCGTCGTGCAGGATGGCCTCGAAGAGGTCGTCCTCGTTGTCCGCCTCAAACGGCGGCTGGCCCGCCATCATCTCGTACATCAGCACACCCAGGGCCCACCAGTCCACGCTGGCTCCGTAGTCCAGCTCTTGCAGCTGCAACAGCAAAAGTCAGCTAAGGAGAAGAGGAAGGGGGGGAGGGAGAGACGATTTCGGGGGCGATGTAGTCGGGAGTGCCGCAGAAGGTGGAGGTGAGCTGGCCGTCTCGGATGCCCTCCTTGCACATGCCGAAGTCGGCGATCTTGCAGTGGCCCTCCTGGTCCAGCAGGATGTTGTCCAGCTTCAGGTCTCTGAAGCCCCTCCTCTCGCTTTCTCTGGCCAGAGATGAAAGGGAGTGGAGGGGGCAGAGAGGGGGAGAAAGGAGGCCTTGCACTCAGTCATACTCACCTGTAGACGACGCCGTGTCGATGGAGGAACTGCAGGGCCAGCGTGACCTCGGCGGCGTAGAAGCGGGCTCGCGGCTCGTCGAACTTGCGCGCCCGTTGGATCTGTGGAGGGGGGAGGGGATAAGATAGGGATTGAGGTGAGGAGGAGGTAGGTGAAGCACCTGGAACATGAGATCGCCGCCATTGACGTACTCCATGACGAAGAAGAGGCGGTCGCGCGTGGAGAAGGAGGAGTGGAGGGCGGTGAGGAAGGGATGGCGAGCGGAGAGGGCCAGGATCCGCTTCTCCACCTACAGCCGCCCCCCATAGTTGTGCACTCCAGGGGTGAGAGAAGCTGTGAAACCATGGTGCACTCTACGTCGTCGTCCTGCTGGATGACGTCCTTCTTGAGGATCTTGATGGCGTAGACCTCCTCCGTGCCCTTCAGCTCGGCCAGCATCACCTACAAGCATCAGCAAGGGTGAACAGGGGGTGTGGGTAGGAGTAGGGTGTAGGGAAAGGTGTACCTTTCCGAAGGAGCCCTTGCCGAGTACTTTGATGAAGCTGAAGTCTGAGATGCCCATGCGCTTCCCGCTCTTCTCCTCCCGCTCGCTCAGGAGGCTGGTGGAGCTGAGGCTGCCTGCAGTGTCATCCTTGTCCTTTTACGCACCATCCCATCCAGCTTCAAGTGCGCCAGGGGGCGGGATAAGGGCGGAACAGGAGAGGTGAGGAGGTGCCAAACTGACTCAGGAGAGGCCACAAAGCCTTCCTTACCTCTTCGCAGGCCAACTGATCAATATAAGCACTCACTCTTTACCAATTCCGAATAACTATAGCAGTTGCTTTTGGTTGGCAATAGGGGCTGAAGCTAGGGCGCCTTCTAGAGGTGGGTACTAGAGTTGGCAGGGTGAAATGGGAGGGAAGCAAAAGGGAGGCGTGTACCGTCTTCGCTGACAGAGTGGAGCGGGATGGGGGCGGAGCGAGCGCTGCTGCTGCTGCCCTCCTCCGTGGATATGGACGGCTGCAATTGCAACCGTCTTCTTCCTTCAGTAGCCATCCCACAAGGCCCTTCCCTCCTAGCCGGTCTGGCAGAGCCAGTCTGCCCCATGCTCTCTGGCACCTTGGCCAGGCTCTAAACTTAAGGCACAGGAGCACTGGGGCTGGAGAGGAAGGGGGGCAGGTGTGGCAGGGCCAACGGAAGTCTTTCAGGCAATTGGGCTAGGAAGGAGGCAAAGAAAGCATAGGTGGAGTTTCCGGGGGGACAGTGGAGAGAAAGGCGCACTTACACTGAGGCCGAAGCGGCCCTGAAAAGGAGGAGCCAGGAGGAGGACAGCTGGGTTGCGGGGCTAGAGAGAGAGAAGGAAAGCGAGAAGAGGAGGCAGGACGGGGGGCCAACCTTCTTGGTCTTCTGGTCCTTGCGGCGGAAGGAGAGGGTGTCCGGGGTGAGGTTCATGCTGCCCAGGATGGCCGCCAGCTGCTTGGCGTCGATGCCGCAGGTGTTGGAGGCGTTGATCTTGCATCTGGCGGCATATATGGGCAATGGGTATGAGACAGGGCTGGAAGAGGAGGAAGGGGGGCACCGTTTGTGCACATTCATCTGGCAGACCTCGCACTGGAGGCCCTGTGCGAAGACGCCGTAGAGGAGGCTGCCGCAGTGGTCGCAGAAGGTGGGCCGTTTGTAGGAGTGGATGGCGAAGCGGTGGGGGACGTTGATGCCGAACCGGTGCTCCTGCCCCACACCCACCGCTTGCTTCTGCATCAGTTTCTTAATCGCCCTTTCTTCAGGCAAGCCTGCGATGGGCAGGAAGGCTGCTTTTTTGGTCTATTCCGGCTTTTAGTGTTTCGCAGAAAAAAAGTGAGCGGAAAATCAATTAAATAAGCTTGCATGGAAACAAGAAATGAGGGAATGAGGTGAAAAGACCTCGTCGGTTTCCGTGAGCGACTCGTGGCATTTCCAGACGACTTCGTGGTGACACTTTTTGTGCACCACCACTGTGCACACTGTCAAAATCACGTTTTTTCTTAGTCCAGCAGATTGCAGCGTAAATGAGGCGCTTACGCTGGCATTGGTAGCCCTGCTTTCCGAGACCCCTGCAACACAGTCTTTTAGAACAAAGTTGTTGCAAAAGCGCCAGAAGCAACCTCACGATGCTGTCCAGCAGCTGAGACATAGCTTTCAGTAAAATTTTCCCCTCTATTTGAAGCAGGCTTGCCTTCATGGCTGCTCAAATTTTACGCTGCTCAAATTCCGGCAAGTAAAGAAGCTGTTGGCTGGTGGATGTTTGCAAGCGGATGCCAAAGGGCACTCTGGGCCAGGCTTTACAAAGGCGCGGCAACAGAGCCCCAAGTGCTTCGCCGGCAAAAAAGTCATTCAGCCCGCCCAGCTGTCCCGCTTTCCCCGCCATTTCCCTGCCAGGGGGCTCTCCAGACTCCTGCGCACGTGAAAAGGGGCCAACACTTTGATGCCTATCCCTGTGCAGGACGGCATCCCCTCTGGTGGACAGTATGGAGACAGGAGGAGGAGGACAGGAGAGGGAGAGAGAGGAGCTAACCAGATGAACTTGGTGCAGTGGGAGCAGAAGGTGGGCTGGCGCAGAAAGGTGGCCATGAACTTGTGCCCGTTCATCTGGTGCACCTTCCGCTTCATGGCCCCTCTACGATGACCCGCGAATGCCCCGGCCTTCTCCTTGAACTTCTTCTCCACGCCCCCTGCCGCTCCCGAGTCCTCTGCAATCCCCATCCTTTGTCCAGATCTTCTCCCACCCCTGCTTCCACAGTGTCAAACAGTGCTTGATTTTCATTTGTGCACTGCGCATTGGTGATGCGTTGCCCCTGGCAAGGTCAGCGTCCGAGGCATGGAGGAATATGAAGGCTGGGGTGATGGAGGGAGGGAGGGGCATGTGTGGCTTTGTGCTGTTTGCGCGTGGTGGGGAAGGCTCTCTGTGCTCACAGCTGCCCTGCTCGTCTGTGCGGCCTGGAAGAAAGTCCCCGCCTCTTGTGGGCCACCTTCTCGCGCACCTCACAGTTTAGCCCCATGTAGGCTTCTTTTTCTCGCATTCCGCTGTCATGGCCTCGAAATTTGGAAATTGAAATTAGAATGCTTAAAGCTAAGACCTGTTTAGGTTTCAACAATTTTTTTACGAAATTACGGAATTCTTTAGTCAGTTCCCTGTAGCCAAAAACCACCGTTGTGTCAGGACAGCAGGACAGGTATGTTTCGTGGAAAAGGAGCCCCTTTCCACCGATTCTCAGGCTTGGGAGAAGGCAGAGAGATTGCAGCTGAGCCATGGCTGGCTAGGATTGAATACTCAGCAGCAGCTTGCAAGGCCAGTTCGTTGCATAGGTTTGAGCTTCAGCTCTGCTCTGCCCTTGTACCTGGCCAAACAACAAATGCCCAAAGCCTGACTCACATCAAGTTCTTATCAGCGCGGGCACTTTTCCGCCCTGGCCTTGGTGCCAGCGCTTGGCTTTTATGCTTTATTTGTGCAAGGCGTCTTTTGCTAAGGCCTATAGTTGGCCTTGGACAGAATAGAATGGGATCGGCGGGGGTTGGGCGGGGACTTTGGGGTGGGCTGGGGGTGGATAAAAGGGACAGCAGACGGTTGTCAGGACGACAGTGCAACCTGGTACCAGGGCTCCCCTCTCTGGCTCCCAGAGTAGCCAGCACCGAAAACCTATCCTTAGTCAGCCAGCCCTTTTTTCTCTCCTTTCGTCGTCAATAAGTTAGCGAAAGCGGCCCCCATCCCATTCCATCAATTTTCCTTTGCCTCCCGATGATCGGGTGCATGTGCACTTTTGATAAAGAATGCCCCCCCCTTACAGCCTTATCGCTGGGACACGGGGCGATGGGCCTTCTGAGTCTGCCAAGAATGCAAACACTGCTTACTCTCATCTCTCGCCCTCCTGCCTAATGCCCAGGCGGGATCTTTTCCCATTGTATTTCTGCTCCGCCCCAAAGCAGTTAAGCTGGTACAGTGGTGGGCAGAACAGAACTCAAAGACTGCTCTCAGGTAGTGAAGGCGGAGGGCAGAACAGAGTCCAACGACTGCTCTCAGGTAGTGCATCTTGTGGGCAGAACAGACCACGTAGACTGCTCTCGCGTAGTGCAGCTTGTGGGCAGAACATAACACATAGACTGCTCTCACGTAGTGTAGCTTGTGGGCAGAACAGAACACACAGACTGCTCTCACGTAGTGTAGCTTGTGGGCAGAACATAACACATAGACTGCTCTCGCGTAGTGTAGCTTGTGGGCAGAGCTGAACACAATGACTGCTCTCACCTAGTTCAGCCTTAGGGCAAAAGAGAACAAATGAATGCTCTCACGAAGTGTAGCTTGTGGGCAGAACAGAACACAATGACGGCTCTAGGAACTATGGTCTACTCGACGAGTTTGGGTACACAGTGTCAGAACTCGTTGGTGTGCAAAAAAATATTGCGTTTCGACGAGTTTGGGGAGTTAGTGCCCAAACTCGTCGAGGCATAAACAAATTTCAGGCCTAGATGAGTTTTACGTCTGCTGCTTATTACAGTGCTGGGACCATGCAAAGAGATGAAGAAAGGCGGAGGAAGAGTGGAAGTGGCGAACATATTTCACCAGCTGTGAGTTTTTTTTATGCATGCTGACATAGGCCCATATGTTTTTTGATGATGCCGCTGCAGCCTAAAGACATACTTTTAGCCAGGCCAAACTAAAATGCCGTGCCGCACGATGCAAGAGCTGGTGGAGCAGCGAAAACAGCAGGCTGATGAGAGGATGGACAAGCGGTCGGAGGACGAGAAGCGGTGGCAGGAAAGGCACAAGGTGCGGAAGCCCAAGCGACAACTCAGACGGGTCTGTCTCTTTCCATGCACACAATCATGTCTACAAAATTCGAATGTAGGAAAGTGGAAACCGGATGCTTTGGAAGTTCATGCTGACCATGGAGGCCAATGGGATGCCGCTGGACCTCGACCCCATCAGCTTGGCCGAGAGGGAGAGCGGCATTTTCATCAACATCCCCAAGCTACACGTAGAACGGGTACAGAGCTTTTTTTCTTTGAATAGTGGACCAGAAATGGTGTGTAAACAGAGCCTGGAGCGGCCACAGCTGGTGGAGGGATTGGTTTTGGGCCTCATCGAACGCGCCAACCGTCTTGACCTCAGTCTCAACGTGTTAATACTATTTTTTGACCTTTTTAATCGTTCCCATCTTTTTGGCAAAATTTTTTCGGCAACCAACTTTTGAACCTCTCAATAAAGGTCTCTTAATTGGCAGGGTGACGGTGCATAGATTAGTGACCTGGATCTACCAGCATTGGGTCTTGCCGGAGGGTGTGCATCCGGTGGATGAGCTCAAGATCACTCACAAGTCCTCTGTTAGTCACCCGTCAAGCTTTAAAATCAACCTTTGTTCATCAATTCATTCTTTTCTAAATTTCATTTATTTAATAAATTTCTCATTGATATATGCAAAAAAGATAACAACTCTTTATCACAAATTGACTGAAAAAAGCCCATGAGAATAATTCCCTGCCAGCTCGGTAGTTCCTAATGATGTAAAGTGGGCGGATTTGGAGGCAGACCGCGAGCGGGTGCTGACTGCTGTTAGGGTGGAGAAGAAGAAGCAGATCGAAAAGCCGATGAAGCAGTGTGTGCAGTTCCTGGAGAGCCTCGCCTGCGACCCCTTTGCCGTTGACCTCGACCCTGGCCTTGTCATCAAAGGTTTGTCCAGAAGGGATGGGTGGATGAATGCGAAATGATAGAGCAAACTGTAGCGGCTAACCTGGAATACCTGAACCTGGAGCACGTCCATTGGTGGACAAAGCGGACCCCGCATCTCAATGCTGCAGAGATGACCTACTGCAGAGCAGCCTCGGGGCTGGGGTGCGTTGTGAACGATCTCTACAAAAAGGTCCAAAAGTTTTTGTCTGATAGATCGTAATTGGTATGAATGCTGAAGCATAGTTGTAGTTCGAGGAGGGAGTTGAGCCTGAGGTCGCGGCACTGCTCTGCCAGCCCAGCGTCATCCACTACTCGCCTCTACTCGTCCTTGCCGTTTCCGGCTTCCAGATGGTGCCTGGCTGTCGCCTGGGCGAGATAGTGGGAGACAGGTCGCCGAGGCCGGTGATGCCACCCTGTCATCTCACTCTATTACTCTTTCCTTATCGCGTTTCAAATGTAGAGTTTAGGGCCATGACCTGTCACATCTCGGGCGGGTGGGCTGGTCTGAGTACGGGCAGGACTACCGCATCCTCTTCGACGTGTCGTTTGACCAAATCAAAAACCTCACCATTGGACGGGACACCCAGTTTGCCCTCTTGCGTTTTCAAATTGTCATAACTCTCAGGGGATCAGAAATCTTTCTTCTACTTGCCGCGACGGCCGTAGGGGCAGGCATGGCGCATAGCTGAGATCAGGGACTGGGTGAAACGTAGGTGTGCACAGTCTAGGGGGAGGGGTGTGCGATCGGGGAGTGACGATGAGATGGCTGATCTGTACTCTTCCCAGTTGGCCTTATGAAACGCGAACTTGGGCTGGGCAGGGCAGGGGCTGGGTCTTGCCATGGAGACTGAGACGAGGCAGGGTAGGTGGTCGGAGGTGAGCGAGGGCTCTAGAGCTAGCCAGGAGAAGGCGAGGGCGATGGACGGGACACACGGCATAAGGCCTTAAAGCGGGGAGTAAGGCCCTTAGAGTATTTGCCTTTAAACAATAGTTTTTGATAAATTCAACAATTATTGTTATATTATTCAATGATTTACAAACAAATGCATTGTTATTTATTCTATTACACACGATTCTTTATTATTTATTCAAGAATAAATAATAGTATATATAATATATATATATAATAAATATATATATAAATATAATAATAATATGTATAAATAATAATATATATAAATAATAAATAAATAAAGAGGTGTACAAGATGGTGGAAGTGAAGTTGAGAGAGAGCTGCTGCAGATCGTGCACACACCTCGATTAAAAATAAATCAGCAGATCGTGCAGCTTGTGGGCAGAACAGAACATAAAGACTGTTCTCACGTAGTGCAGCTTGAACGCAGAACAGAACACAATGACAGCTCTCACGTAGTGCAGCTTGTGGGCAGAACAGAACACAAAGACTGTTCTCACGTAGTGCAGCTTGAACGCAGAACAGAACACAATGACAGCTCTCACGTAGTGCAACATGAGGGCAGAACAGAACCCAAAGACTGCTCTCATGTAGTGCAAAATGAAGGCAGAACAGAACACAAAGACTGCTCTCACGCAGTGTAGCTTGTGGCCAGAACAAAACTCAAAGACTGATCTCACGTAGTGCATCTTGTGGGCAGACCTGAACACAAAGACTGATCTGACGTAGTGCAGCTTGTGGGCAGAACAGAACACAAAGACTGTTCTCACGTAGCGCAGCTTGTGGGCAGAACAGAACACAAAGACTGTTCTCACGTAGTGCAACATGTGGGCAGAACACAACACAACGACTGCTCTCACGTAGTGCAAAATGAGGGCAGAACAGAACACAAAGACTGCTCTCACGTAGCGCAGCTTGTAGGGAGAACAGAACACAAATACTGCTCTCACGTAGCGCAGCTTGTAGGCAGAACAGAACACAAAGACTGCTCTCACGTAGTGCAGCTTGTGGGCAGAACAAAACTCAAAGACTGATCTCACGTAGTGCATCTTGTGGGCAGACCTGAACACAATGACTGCTCTCACGTAGTGCAACCAGGAGAAGCCAGGAGAAGCCAGCCAGGAGAAGGCGAGACCGATGGACGGGACACACGGCATAAGGCCTTAAAGCGGGGAGTAAGGCCCTTAGAGTATTTGCCTTTAAACAATAGTTTTTGATAAATTCAACAATTATTGTTATATTATTCAATGATTTACAAACAAATGCATTGTTATTTATTCTATTACACACGATTCTTTATTATTTATTCAAGAATAAATAATAGTATATATAATATATATATAATAAATATATATATAAATATAATAATAATATGTATAAATAATAATATATATAAATAATAAATAAATAAAGAGGTGTACAAGATGGTGGAAGTGAAGTTGAGAGAGAGCTGCTGCAGATCGTGCACACACCTCGATTAAAAATAAATCAGCAGATCGTGCAGCTTGTGGGCAGAACAGAACATAAAGACTGTTCTCACGTAGTGCAGCTTGAACGCAGAACAGAACACAATGACAGCTCTCACGTAGTGCAGCTTGTGGGCAGAACAGAACACAAAGACTGTTCTCACGTAGTGCAGCTTGAACGCAGAACAGAACACAATGACAGCTCTCACGTAGTGCAGCTTGTGGGCAGAACAAAACTCAAAGACTGATCTCACGTAGTGCATCTTGTGGGCAGACCTGAACGCAATGACTGCTCTCACGTAGTGCAACCAGGAGAAGCCAGGAGAAGCCAGCCAGGAGAAGGCGAGGGCGATGGACGGGACACACGGCATAAGGCCTTAAAGCGGGGAGTAAGGCCCTTAGAGTATTTGCCTTTAAACAATAGTTTTTGATAAATTCAACAATTATTGTTATATTATTCAATGATTTACAAACAAATGCATTGTTATTTATTCTATTACACACGATTCTTTATTATTTATTCAAGAATAAATAATAGTATATATAATATATATATATAATAAATATATATATATAAATATAAATAATAATATGTATAAATAATAATATATATAAATAATAAATAAATAAAGAGGTGTACAAGATGGTGGAAGTGAAGTTGAGGAGAGAGCTGCTGCAGATCGTGCACACACCTCGATTAAAAATAAATCAGCAGATCGTGCAGCTTGTGGGCAGAACAGAACATAAAGACTGAACTCACGTAGTGCAGGTTGAAGGCAGAAAGGAACACAAAGACTGATGTCACATAGTGCATGTTGTGGGCAGAACAGAACGCAAAGACTGTTCTCTTGTAGTGTATCTTGCAACGCATGGCGGACAGAACACAATGACTGCTCTGACGCGTAGTGCATGATATTGACAGAGAAGAACAAAAAGACTGATATCATGTAGCTCATGTGGGCAGAACGGAACCCAAAGACTGCTCTCATGTAGTGCAAAATGAAGGCAGAACAGAACACAAAGACTGCTCTCACGCAGTGTAGCTTGTGGCCAGAACAAAACTCAAAGACTGATCTCACGTAGTGCATGTTGTGGGCAGACCTGAACACAAAGACTGATCTGACGTAGTGCATCTTGTGGGCAGAACAGAACACAAAGACTGTTCTCATGTAGTGCATCTTGTGGGCAGAACAGAACACAAAACTGTTCTCACGTAGTGCAACATGTGGGCAGAACACAACACAAAGACTGCTCTCACGAAGTCCTAAATGAGGCCAGAACAGAACACAAAGACTGCTCTCACGTAGCGCAGCTTGTAGGGAGAAGAACACAAAAACAAAGCAGGAACAGAACACAAATACTGCTCTCACGTAGCGCAGCTTGTAGGCAGAACAGAACACAAAGACTGCTCTCACGTAGTGCAGCTTGTGGGCAGAACAAAACTCAAAGACTGATTTCACGTAGTGCATCTTGTGGGCAGACCTGAACACAATGACTGCTCTCACGTAGTGCAACATGTGGGCAGAACAGAACACAAAGACTGTTCTCACGTAGCGCAGCTTGTGGGCAGAACAGAACACAAAAACTGCTCTCACGCAGTGTAGCTTGTGGTCAGAACAAAACTCAAAGACTGCTCTCACGTAGTGCAAGATGTGGGCAGAACAGAACACAAAGACTGATCTCACGTAGTGCAGCTTGTGGGGAGAACATAACACAGCGACTGCTCTCACGTAGTGCAACTTGTAGGGAGAACAGAACACAAAGACTGCTTTTAGAGAAAAAGAAAAAAAGATTAGAGAAAAGAAGAGAAAGAAGAAAAGACGCCCACAGAGACAAAAAAAAATGTCACGTAGCGCAGCTTGTGGGCAGAACAGAACACAACGACTGCTCTCACGTAGTGCAACATGAGGGCAGAACAGAACACAAAGACTGCTCTCATGTAGTGCAACATGAAGGCAGAACAGAACACAAAGACTGCTCTCACGCAGTGTAGCTTGTGACCAGAACAAAACTCAAAGACTGATCTCACGTAGTGCATCTTGTGGGCAGACCTGAACACAAAGACTGCTCTGACGTTGTGCAACATGTAGGCAGAACATAACACAACGACTGTTCTAGGAACTATGGCCCAACCCATTGAACTTCGAGGTCATCCTGAACATCTTGACGAGAGACTACAAGAACCCCACGCTCCTGATCCAACTGGCAAAAGAAGACATAGAGAAGCTTCCTGCGGTCACTGATCACAATTTCATCAGTTTCATAGATCAGTTCCGCTCCAGCTTCTATTTTCTTCTGGTGCAGTGTTGGATGCTGGAAACAAAGCTTCTTCACCTCACACAGCCCGTCATGGAGAAGCTGACGTTTTGCCTGTACATTCGGTGTATACAGCGACTTCGGCGGATTCCACTTCACGACATCAGTATCAATCACCTCATTCCCATTCTCGAAGACAAAGCCCAAATACTCCAGTCGCGAATGGTGATGAGGCCAAGCCACACAGATTCTTGGGCGTCATCCAGGTTGTCGCAACATGCTAGTCCTCCGACGAGAACTCACGTACTCACCACTGGAGCCGACGAGATGGAAGAGCCCGAGGGAACGGCAATTCTGGCACTACCAGTGGAACAATCCACACCAGATGTCCAGTACAAGCCATGCGCCTTCTGCCTGGGCAATCACAAGGCAGTGGATTGCACCCAATTCGCCATGGCCAAACAAAGAAAGGATCAAGCCAGCAAATTCAGATGGTGCTACCAGTGCCTTTTGAAAGGACATGACGCGAACGGCTGCAAGTCGCAGTTTCCATGTCGATTCTGCCAACAGGCCCACCACCACTCAGTGCTCTGCTACGATACCTTTCCCAACACACCTAGGATGCGGTCGCCCTCTCCTCGTGGGCAGCAGGAGTCAGGTACCTGACAACGAGCTCACAGTGGAAACTGTCACGACCACCACCGTCAAACCCGCTCCCCCTCTCCTGACGACTGGAACGGATGAGACCAACCAACAGTCATGCTGGCATCAAGAAAGGGGAAGGTAGACTCCGGGCCCATCATGTTGACCTTCCAGGCTCACCTACACTCAGAGGATGAGCAAGTGTCGACAGGAGTCTCCTGCCTCCTGGACTCAGGCTCACAGCTAACGGCCATCTCGAGCCAGGTAGCAGACTTCCTGGGGCTCAAGACCCTGGACACTCAGGTCATCAACACCGGAGTTTTTGGACAGAGCAAATGCTACCTGATGGCTATGAGGAAGGTGCTACTCACCCTCCCAAGGGAAAATGGCTACAAGTTCTGTGGAGAAGCCTGGGTGACAGAAGGCGATTTGTGCCCCCCATCACTCTGGAACCAGTCTTCCCACCGGACGAGTGGGACCACCTACAGGAAGCCCACCCAGCACTTCTCAACTCTCCGCCCCGAGACTCAAAGCAGAAAGTGGAGGTCGACATCCTGTTTGGACAGGAAGTCACGGCATACATGATTGCCTGCACAGCAAGCCAAAGTCAGTGCATCAGAGAAGGACTGACCATCTTTCCCACCCCAATCGGCGACCTACTGGTCGGAAGCCCAATTCCCCCTATTGGCCCCTTCATGGAGCGGAAAAGGAACAATAGACTGACTGTCCTAATGAACTCTTCAGCAGTGGCGGAATTTCCCGTTTGTAAATCCCATTTGCGGAAATTCCCGAATTTCCCTTCCCATTCATTGACGGGTTCCCTGAGGATGCAATCGATGGCAGGAACTATGCCTACACCCGTCTCAAGTCAGCCTTCAACACTCTGGCTCTGAAGGACCTCACCCAAATGTTAAACAAGGCCATCATGGAACAAGTGGAGGCTGGCTACTCAGAAGTCATCCCCTACACAGAGAATGCCCATCAGCCTGGCACCGTCTTTTACCTTCCCTGCTTCCCGGTCATCAAGACGTCATCCCAACACACCAAGTGCCGACCAGTGTTGTACCCGACGGCCAGCGTGACAGGCAGCAAGACGTTGGATGATCTACAAGGAACAATACCATTTCGGTACCGTACCACTCATATCTTCCATCCAACCCACAAAAACTGGCACTACCGCCGTCAGCACCACCGAATCAACTGCTCATGTTACCAGTGTCGGCACCACCATTGCCAGCTATAATGCAAGCACCACCCTCAGCGGGACCCATTCCTCTCCCAGCGCCCACAGGAACCATCCCAGGCCACCAGCAACAACAGCTATGCCCATACCCCTTTTCGACAACAAATTACACCACAGCACAAGACACAAACTACACTCAGGTGCTGGTTCCCAGACCAACCCTACCTTCCCCAGTGCCAGTGCACCAGACCCATTATGAACCGCGAACCTTCCTTTGACAGGAACCAGATGGGAGCATTGCACTGTACTACCCCCCACAACCACTAGCGAGAAATGTTCAATCGGTCCCAGTTCAACCCCCAGAACAAAGCACCTCGCTGGCCTACCCTCCAACCCCAGACAATCTTCGAAGACCCTTCCAGCAATACCACTCGCCGTTCATCCGGGAACAACCAGACAACTCGGTCACCAGCCTGTGTCGCAACCTACCGGAACCACCACCGGCCACGATGACACACCCACAACCATGCCACAAGACTAGAATACAGGCCGCTCTTCCTGCTCCAGTCCTCATGGAGATGCAACATTGAGCACCAGCCACCTTCCTGTCAGTGAATCCTCCCAGGGCTCAAGCGGCGCTGCAGGACGTCACCATGGCCAGAGTGGATACAACTGCTAACGTCTCGATGACTACTAGACGAACCACCATATCCCCAGTCGAGACAGAACAAATGTCTTTGGTGCACGAGGGAGAAGTGCCTCGACTAGTTATGGTCGCTGGAAGTGGGAAGCATCCGATCGCTGTCCCCTCAGGACCGCCACCGGGAGAGGCAGTGGGACCTGGGTGGACTGTCGGACAACCGAACGGAACCCGACCCCAGGTGGCCTTCCACATACCACCATCTCACTTCCAGACACCATCAGGAGCACAAGCAGAACCCCCAGGATCCACTCACCTGTCCTTACCGGACCGCTCCACCCTTAGTGCACTGAGGTCGATGGAAGACACTTTCTCAACTCCGCCGGCAGTGAACTGACCTCCAACACTGATGCAGTCGGCTCCCCTGCCCGCGAACATCAAACCTCCACAGTCGCTTCCCGCTCCTCCACTGCGAACATCCACCATGGACATGGACGCGTCTTGGAGATACGGGCTCAAGGAGGACCCATCGCAAGCAATGGGAGCAGCGCCTCGAGGCTACTACTATCAACCGCAACATGGCTGCTGGTTCTACGCCCCTCCCCCTCCTCCGCCCGATATGCCACTGGGACCGGAGCCCATCCCTCCTCCTCCTCCTCCTCCCCCACCACTGCAGCCGCAAACCACGGAACGAGCAGGAGAAGGCAGAAACAATGCAGCCGCGCCACTGCCAGAGACTTCCCCCACAACGCCACCAGAACAGGAGCCAAACGCCGGTCTACCACCACTACAGGAGATTCTGGTTCAACAACAGCCGGGTCCTCCAGCACCTTCCGTGCCACCAACCGGCGCGCAGGCCAGCAATCAGAATGGAATTCCGGCTTCGGCAGGTCTGGAGTTGGCGACACTGCAAAGCTACCTGAGCGTTCTTCAACATCTCGCGCTCAAGCAGGAGAATGACCTACTCCACCAAACGTTGCCTCCATTGGCCTATCCACGCTTCAAGGGTGACCCCTTGGACTTTCCCTCCTGGAAAGTGGACTTCTTGCACCTCATCAACCGTCTCACCACTGACCCCCACCAACGCATACAAGTGCTCGGTCAGTGCTTGGAAGGAGAACCCCTCAAGAAAGTCCAACGATACCTGGCCAACCCATTGAACTTCGAGGTCATCCTGAACATCTTGACGAGAGACTACAAGAACCCCACGCTCCTGATCCAACTGGCAAAAGAAGACATAGAGAAGCTTCCGCACATCAGCAACAGACATCAGCATCAATCACCTCATTCCCATTCTCGAAGACGAAGCCCAAATACTCCAGTCGCGACTGGTGATGAGGCCAAACTGAGTTTTTCCGAGTCCCAAGTCCTGAGTTTTTAGCTTGGCACAGAGCAAGGGTGCCCAGCCCTGTGTATTCCGCCCCTCCTCAGGTGACATCGAATCCACCCCTGTTCCCGGCCCCCCTCCCCTCCTTCCAATACAAGGCCAGCTCCATTGCCGTCTGCAAGCCATCCCCAAACCCCCCTTCGCATCCTTCAGCTAAACACCAATGGTCTCCGCGCCCGTCTTGCCCCTCTCAAGAAGCTCCTTGCCATCTCTCTCCATCGGCGTTGCTTTCATCCAAGAAACACGTCTCTCCCACCCTCACAGAAGACCCCCAGCTTTCCTGGATAGTCCGCCACCCGCCTTCTCGATCTTGCGGACAGTCCACAGAGGAGGCCAAGTACATGGAGCTCACGGCGGCCTTCTCACACTCACCAAGGCCGGCTCCGATTCCCAGAAAGCCAACCTCTCCATGGCCCAACACCCCACCGAAGTGTCTACGCCCTTCTCTGCCCCACCTCCAAAGCTGCCTACTCCGCCGTCCACGCCCACTTCAAAGCCGCCCTTTCCCCTGAAGCTCAGCTCCTTTCGTTCCCTGCGAACTAGACCTGGCCATCAGGAAAATGACAGGCAAAGCCGCTGGCCCGAATGGGGTGGCCCCAGCCCAAGCGAAAGAGCTCCCGGCGGTGGGGAAATCAGTCCTCCTCGCCCTCTGCAACCGCATCCTGGCCGAGGCCAGAGTTCTTAGTTCCTGGCACACAGCTACTATCATTCCAATCATAAAGAAAGGAAAGCCATGCACTCTCTCTAGCTGTCTCAGACCCGTCAGCCTCCTACCAGTCCCAGCAAAGCTACTGGAGTCGATGGTCCTTGACCGCCTACAGGCCTGGGACCATGATCTCCTTCCTGACTCTCAGGCTTCCGACCTGAACGCTTCTACATCGTATTCACGTCATACCTCCCCGCAGCCATCCAGATGGCCAGCCCCAGTTCAAGAGTCACCTGCTACGCCGACGACCTCACCCTTGCTGTCTCCGCTACCACACCTGCAGGCCTAGGACACCCAATGCAAGCAGCTCTCCACGCGGTGGGGCTTGGGGCAGAGTCAAACGCAGTCAAAATCGCACCCAAGAAAACGGAAGCCCTCCTCTGCTCTCGCCACCCACAAGAAGGCAATGTTAAGCCTGGAGCACCCCCCACAAACCCTCAAGGGCCGCCCAGTCTCCGTTTCCAAGACCCTCCGCATTCTAGGCTGCCTCTTTGGCTCCCAGTGCAGATTCACCGCCCAGGCCAAGGCTGCCGGAACGAAGCCGACTCAGAGAGTCAACCTCCTCCGCACTCCTCTTGGCACATCCTGGGGCTGCGCTCCTTCCACCCTCCGCCGCCTGAACAGCTCCTACGCTCTCCCTGCAGCCATCCATGCCACATGAGTCTGGCCCCCTTTCTCTTCACAAAACCCTTCCCTCCCAACGCCAGCCTTGGCTACAACAATGTCCACAAACGCCTCATATCTGCCTGGACGACCTCAGAAAGGAATGGCCTGACGAAGATGTTCCACGAGGCGGTGATGGGACAGCTGGAAGCCGGCTACTCGGAGATCATCTACAATGTTGAGGGCACTGAGTCACCTACCCTGCTTCCGGGTCATCAAGATCTCCTCCCTCCACACCAAGTGCCGACCCATCCTGGACCCCACCACGAAGGTGTTGTCTGACCCCGACCTCTTCTTCAATGATCTGATGAAGACCGGCCCCCAACTCCTCAAGTCCCTCATTGGCATCATCCTTCGCAGCTGCTTCTCAGATATCATCATCTTCAGGGACATGGAGAAGGCCTTCTTCCAGATCGACATGACGTCCGAGCACAGAGACCTCACTCGCTTCCTCTGGGTCAACGATTACCAGAAGCCCCCCAGCCCTGACAACATCCGCGTCTTCAGACTGAAGCAGGTGGGATTCGGCTTCAATTCCAGCCCGGCTGTCCTGCAGATGGTCATCGACACACACCTCTCCAACTACGACACCCCCCCCTGGTGGAGGAGATCAAGTTGCTCACCAACATTGACAATGTCGCCTTCACCACTGCCAACTGGGAAGAGGCTATGAGAAAAAAAAGGAGGCGAAGAAGATGTTCCAGGAAGCGGGTGGGACCTTGCAAGAGTTCACTTCCAACTCCGCGGAGTTCAACAAGATGCTGCGATCAGAGGAGAGAGGAAAGCTGGAAGGGCAGAAGATGCTGGGAGTGGCTCACCTGGTGGCCAAGCGACTCTACCCCTGCACCAAACGCCTCATCCTCTCAAACTATGCCTCCCGCTTTGACCCTTTCTCGCTCATGGCACCCGTCAAGCTCATGGCTCATGGCACCAAGCTCCTCTTCCATGACATTGCCCTTGCAGACTACGACTGGGACACCCCTATCGAGAGGAAGGAGTTCGAGGAGTGATGGGAATAGTGCCTGAAGGACCTGCTGGGAATCCCTTCACTCTCCATGGTGCTCTCCTTCACTGGCGCGGACACCATCACACTTCTGGGTTTTGTGGATGCCAGCAACCGCGCTCACGGCTTCAGCATCTACAGCCACACCTTCACCCCCAACGAGGCCGCGGAGGCAGTAGTTCGCTACGACGGCAAAGGCCATTGCACGGAGAAGTCCCAAGGAGCCCTCTGCACCCTCCTCTTCACCAAGGCCCCCCAACCCCGTCAAGCTGGAGGACACACTGAAGATGGAGCTGCTGGCCTTGGAAAAGGCCGCCAAGACACTCAAGACCATCTACCACGAACTCCCACCTGACATTCAGGTGTGGGGAATGTGCATGTACACAGACTCCATGATCGCCCTGCAACAGTGCCACAATGGACAAGGCCCCACCATCTACACCAAGAACCGCATTAAGCAGATCTGAGAGCTGCAGGCCGAGCTCGGCTTCTTCATCGACCACGTCTCCATGGACCAGAACCCCGCCGAGAGGCCGAACTCCAGAGGCATCTCCATCGAGGACATGAAACAGCCTGAGAACTTCAATATCTGGTTCCACGGACCTAGCTGGGCACAGGGAGAACCGCAAGAGTTCCCCTCTTACAAACACCCAAGCACAGTGGAGATCGTAGAGCTGACAGAGAGTGACGAGATTGCCATCCCCAGGCCCAAGATGCACTGCATGGTGCAGACGACAATGAAGGCACTGATGGAGGATGCCGTGGATGGCCCCATTCAACATCCAGGCACATCATTTCATCAGCAAAACCATCAACTACCTCATCAACTCCACCGTTCAAGTGACCAGAGCGAAGAAACGATTCTTACGCCAGCAACCCATTCCTTCAGACTACATCACGGCAATGGAACGAGAAGTGGCAGAATAGCGTTGAGTGCGCCATCGCTAGCAAAAGAGCTTCAAGGAAGTACTCAAGGCTCTGGAGAATCCTGGCACCATAGCCCCCGCCCACGTCACCACCCTCATCCGCAGCCTGCCAACACGGGATGCCTTCATGCGGCAGCAGGTGTCACCTTCGGGTGCCAAGTTCCCGAGCTGGAGCATCGCCTCCAGCACCCCTCCCGGATCTTCGTTTCCGGAATCGACGACACCCTGAGTTTTTAGCTTGGCACAGAGCGAGGGTGCCTGAACAGCCCCTGCGCATTCTGCTCCTCTCCTCAGGTGACATCGAATCCACCCCTGTTCCCGGCCCCCCTCCCCTCCTTCCAATCCAAGGCCAGCTCCATTGCCGTCCGCAAGCCATCCCCAAACCCCCCTTCGCATCCTTCAGCTAAACACCAATGGTCTCCGCGCCCGTCTTGCCCCTCTCAAGAAGCTCCTTGCCATTCTCTCCATCGGCGTTGCTTTCATCCAAGAAACACGCCTCTCCCACCCTCAGAAGACCCCCAGCTTTCCTGGATACTCCGCCACCCGCCTCGACCGGACAGTCCACAGAGGAGGCCAAGTACATGGAGCTCACGGCGGCCTTCTCACACTCACCAAGGCCGGCTCCGATTCCCAGAAAGCCAACCTCTCCATGGCCCACTATGCAAGCGTCTCCTGCAACCGCCTCCCCCGCCCCACCTCCAAAGCTGCCTACTCCGCCGCCCGCGCCCACTTCAAGGCCGCCCTTTTCCCTGAAGCCTCAGCTCCTTTCGTTCCCTGCGAACTAGACCTGGCCATCAGGAAAATGACAGGCAAAGCCGCTGGCCCCAATGGGGTGGCCCCAGCCCAAGTGAAAGAGCTCCCGGCGGTGGGGAAATCAGTCCTCCTCGCCCTCTGCAACCGCATCCTGGCCGAGGCCAGAGTTCTTAGTTCCTGGCACACAGCTACTATCATTCCAATCATAAAGAAAGGAAAGCCATGCACCTCCCCCAGCTGCTTCAGACCCGTCAGTCTCCTACCAGTCCCAGCAAAGCTACTGGAGTCGATGGTCCTCGACCGCCTACAGGCCTGGGAACGCACCATCCTCCTTCTCCCTGACTCTCAAGCAGGCTTCCGACCTGAACGCTTCTACATCGTATTCACGTCATACCTCCCCGCAGCCATCCAGATGGCCAGCCCCAGTTCAAGAGTCACCTGCTACGCCGACGACCTCACCCTTGCTGTCTCCGCTACCACACCTGCAGGCCTAGGACACCCAATGCAAGCAGCTCTCCACGCGGTGGAAACTTGGGCAGAGTCAAACGCAGTCAAAATCGCACCCGAGAAAACGGAAGCCCTCCTCTGCTCTCGCCACCCACAAGAAGGCAATGTTAAGCCCGGAGCACCCCCCACAAACCCTCAAAGGCCGCCCAGTCTCCGTTTCCAAGACCCCCCGCATTCTAGGCTGCCTCTTTGGCTCCCAGTGCAGATTCACCGCCCAGGCCAAGGCTGCCGGAACGAAGCTGGCTCAGAGAGTCAACCTCCTCCGCACTCTCCTTGGCACATCCTGGGGCTGCGCTCCTTCCACCCTCCGCCGCCTGCACAGCTCCTACGCTCTCCCTGCAGCCATCCATGCCACATGAGTCTGGCTCCCTTTCTGCGCCCCGCTCCTCCCTGACCTTACTTAGAAAGAGCACACAATTCCGCTGCCAGAGCGATCACAGGGGAAGACAAGATTCGCCCCTCTGCCCCAACTGCGATCAAGGAAGAGCAGAAGATTCCAACCACTTCCTGACGGAGCGCCCCGCATGGACTGCTGCCAGGATAGCCCTGCTCCCTCAGCCCACCTCCCCCGCCTGCCTCACAACCCATCCACTCCAAGTCGTCGAATTCCTTCTCCAGACTTCCCACATTTAGCGGAACCGCCTCAACATCCAACTCTCCGACACCGGACTCAACCTTCGTGGAGCCAGACTTGAGAGGATGATGCTGTCCTTTGACTCCAACACCCTGTCCTCCTTCCCAACGAACACCCCTTCACCATCCTCCTCATCCTTTACTTCCACAAGCTAGTGGGACACATGAAGATGAAGCCGATGCTGGCCATGATGCACCAGCACTACTGGATAATGTCAGGAGTGAGGAGAGTGAAGGCGGCCCTGAACTTCTGTGCCACGTGCCGACGGGTGGAGGCGATGTCCTTTGCCACCCCTCAATTCTGCGCCTACCCAGCCATTTGCTTCGAAAGATGCAGTGTGATGCAAAACATGGCCATGGACATTAAGGACTATTATACTACGTCCTCTATGAGATGGGGAAAACCAAGAAAGAAGGAGAAAGGACCCAAGGAGGTCATAGAATTCCCAGACTACTGAATCGGCAAAGCCTACATCCTCGTCTACACCTGTCAGGTAAGGAGATGGACTTGACTGGACCTCATTCATCGCATCGATGGCCCCACCGTCTTCAACGCTATTTGCCAGATGACTGGATGCTTAGGCTATCCCTGTGAGGTCTACTTCGACAACGGCTCCCAGCTCATCTGGGCCACCCTCTCCCTCTCCAACTACACTGACTGATGCCTACTGATGTCCTGGATGCCTACTTCCCCGCCCGCGGCACCACCATCCGCACCATTCCTCCATACCATCCGGCCACATCTGGATTGGTGGAGAGAACGGTGGGGATGGTGGCGAAGGTGCTGAACAAGATGAAGGCGAATGGCCAGGAGCAGATGATGAAGTTTGACAACATGCGAGCGATGCTGCATGAGGTCGAGGCCATCATCAACTAAGAATAGCTGCAAGTCCTCACTCCTGCCCACTTCCTCTACCTGAATCTGGAGCTCGTCCTCCCTCCCCCTCCCGACAAAACGTACACTGACAAGAATTAAAATCAGACTCGCCTCCTCAGCATCTTCCAGCATCGAGAGGCAGTGCTAGACCGAGTCTGGGATGCATACATGGAAGAGCTCAAGAGCATGTTGATCGAGGGCCTCTTGAGGGCCCCTCAAGAGCCTCTACTGGATGTTTTGAGGGTTGTGTGGACTAATAGATATTTTCTTGGTCTCAGTTGGTACCAGCATGGTTCCCAGTCGCCGTCTTTTCTCAAATTCCCCAAAATATGCAGTCATTCAGCTGCACAAAAATGGAATGAAGAATGCTAATATCCGTGCCTGTCTTCCAAACAAAGTCCTTGGATGCAATTGCCCATGATTTTCAACCCTCCCCAACTAGAGATTTAATTAGACACAATTTTTCGCAACATAAATGTCTGGTACCATCGGCAGGCTAAGTGTGGGTCTCTTTTCTCCAAAAGTTGCAATTGCCTCGAGTAAAAAGTCAAGGAAATACAATTTATACTAGTGGAATCTGCTGCTTGGACAGTTGCATTTTGTTTTTGGTGCGCAGTTCAGTGTCTCTTTCCATGCTGAACTTTGAACGGTCATTTGTACTTTTTTTTCGGGGGCTCAGAGCTTATCTGAGAAGAGAAGGAGTGGCCTCACGGCCCGCTCCAACGATGAAAAGAAGAGAATGAGAGAACGGCTGCACATAGGAAAGTTGTCATAAGGGGCATCACAATCACTCCGCCAGGTAGGCCTCCACCAGGTGCATGGCCGCCAAAGAGAATCCACTCCTCCGCCCCTGGCCTCCTGCTCTGAAAGCTGATACCAGAGCCCCCTGACCCGATGGGGCCAGAGGGGCCCCAGACCCGAACCCCCCAGTGGAGGAGGCTCAAAATGATGCCGACCACGGAGGTTTGAAAATAGGCGGGGGAAGAAGATAGGGCAGCCGTGGAAGTGTATATGGGCCTGGGCCTCGTCCATGGCGAGAGGGAGCGATAGGC
>JASANA010005303.1:0-51051 GCA_030248095.1 Ptycholaimellus sp. GST1_10
AAGGAATGGCCAGCTCTGTGAATAAAGCTCGAGCCACGTCGCTTGGGGAGCTCAGTTTGAGCTCGTGTCCTTGGTGGTGCTGCATTTTGCCGAAAAGGTTCTGTAGGAACATTGGAAGACCTAGCAAGCGCACAGCCTCTCTTTCAATGGCGTCCATGCGTCGCAGGCAAGCTTTCTTCATGTCCCCGGCCGACTCCTCAGTCCAATTGAATTCCCTCCACCTCCATCCTGGCCGCTGAGACGCTCCTCAAGAGGTCAAAGCTAGCCTGGCTCGTGGAGTGGGAGTGAAGAAATGAGACAGCGGAAGTTGATGAGCAAAGCACTGCTCTAGGTCCGCGGAGATCCTCCTCAGGAGACAGCGCACGGACTACGGCAGACGCCAGAGCAGCTCCAACTCTTCCACGCCTTCACAGCTTGCCCGCTCTCCCGCCTTCGCTGCCCGGCGCTGAGGTGCACAGCTCCTGCCACTTCTCCAATTGCCGAAGCCCTCAGGAGATAGTGAGATGAAAACCTGAGATTGAGATTGGGCTTCCGTCCTCGGAGCGGCTGAGAAGCCAGGTGGCAGTGCGAGCACAGAAGGAGACCCGCCAGCCTCTGCGGCATCCTCTCCGGCCCCAGCGCCGTCAGCAGCGCTCGGCACGTCATTTGCGCATCCGTGCGTAGCAACTTCTCCAATGCCAGTAGGCTAAGCTAGCTTGCATGTGGGGCTCAAAAGGCGGGAGGATTCAATGCTTGGTGTCGCAGAAGGTCGGCCAGAAGTTGGAGACGCGAGGCCAAAGCGATGTTTCCCGATTTCGAGTTTCATCTCAAATACAGCTCGCCGCAATCGGCATAAACTAAGAAAGTTGGTTTTAGCACCAATAAAAAAAAATAGTCGAAAGGCGGGCGATTCGGAGGCCTTGAGGAGAACGCTTTGCAAGAACAGAACTTCGCTGGGCAACGGCAAACCTTGAGCTCTCCTAACCAGGCGTCATCAACGGCGAATTTCCCTGATCCGATTCACTTTCTACATCTAATGTGCTACCAAAACGAAAAGTGAGAAAAAGTTGGTTCCAGAAAAGGTTCGCAATTACCAATTGGTTGAGGCGAAGGGGTTTTAGTATGTTGGCTCTAGTCTTGGAAGTTGGGAAGTCTCCAAAGCTATTGCCCAGCTGTCGTTCTTCTTTGAGCTCATTTACTTCATCGGCATTACATAAGGTATTTTTAAGAAATGGGCAGAGAGAAAAGCCTTGGAGAAGGCTTTGAAGGCTGACTGGGACTGACAAATATCATGTAGGGGAGTTGATGAAGCGGCGGGATGTGACTTTTCGATGAGGGGAAGTTGATGTCCAGCTTATTGCTCCGTTTGCGTACATGTGGGCTGGAATGGTTAGAGGAGACGCTGAGGAGATCCGTCCACGTTTCGCTCCTCCGCCTTCCTCTTCCCCACCGTCCCTGAAACAAGCAAGCTCTTCTCAGTTCTCCTTGAGCGCTATTCTGTGAATAAAGAGAAGCTACTGGAAGAGGTCGTCGGAAGAGTGCTGGGCAGAGTCCACGGAAATGTCCGGGGTGAGGATATTTGGGGAATGGTGTGAAAATGAGTCTTCCATGATGGCCAACGCTTCGGATGGTGTCAACGAGTCTTCGCCACCTTCACCCTATCACCTTCTTTGGCCTGCATACCAATCGCATAGCAACCTAACTGCATTCAACTAAGCTGGAGAGAACTTTAGAGGACTCAGCAAAGGAGATAGTTTGCAGGATGCGACTGAAGCTGCTCTCGGAGACGCTCACTCGTGCCGGGGTTGCCAGCTTCCCTCCACTCTCCTCCAGACTAATACTGGACAGAGACGCTGCAAGGGATCTATCCACCTGCACACAACCTTTTCTTGCCTCTGC
Source organism: Ptycholaimellus sp. GST1_10 (assembly GCA_030248095.1). NCBI lineage: Eukaryota > Metazoa > Nematoda > Chromadorea > Chromadorida > Chromadoridae > Ptycholaimellus > Ptycholaimellus sp. GST1_10. The sequence goes on from JASANA010005303.1 coordinate 1,879, forward strand.
CCAGCCTTGACTAGCTTCTACCTGAGCAAGAGAAAGGGAACTTCGGCGAGCCAGGTTCTGAGTGAGCACTGCTTTGGCCCGACACTTCTCCCTCTGCACCATGCAACAACTCCTCTAACAGGCTGAGCACTTATTTTAATAAAGGATGGAACGGTGCGGTTGGAGCGCAGTGAATGAAGATTTGGGTGCGTTGGCGGATGTTGAAGAGTGTGAAGAGGTGTCGAGACGAAGGGAGAGGGAGTGGGAGGAGGCGTCAGGGGCAGGAGGCTCTTGCAGGAGGAGTCTGGGTGGGGTGTGATTGGATCTGGGTGTGGAGGTGAGGCCGGTGGAGGATGCGGAGTGCCGCTGACTTTCAAACTCCCCCAACGAGTCTCGCCGCAACTCCTCCAGGCGTCCACGAACACTTCGCCGCCCGCCTTTTCTACTCCTTCCTTTTTCTTCAATTGTGCCATCATTCCTGGAAAGATGGATCTCTTAGGGTAGGCAAAGAGAACGAAGTATTTGCGGGGGAAGTCCCAGCTGAAGCAAGGACTCGTGGAGGAGAGCTTCTGCTCGGCTACGGATGAGAGCCACCGCTTCCGACTCCAGCATGTCCGGATGGCCGCACAGCCAACCGCTCCGACCACCCGCCGCCAATCTTACAACCATTCACCTCGTTCAAAGGGTGATTGAGTGCTAGAAGGAGTTAGTTCGTTACTCAGTGAATGGGACGACACGACGGAGGACGGCGGCGATCTCAGCATCCTGGGCCTGGACAAGGGCGGCAAGGGAGCCGAGCCCCGCCGAGTGGAAAGCCCGAGCTCGAGCCCCGTCCAATCCTTCATGCCCCATCCATTCTTTCTGCTCCAGTAGTGATGTTAGAGAAGGGTTAGAGAGGGCCAACCTTCCACTCTGACCAGCTGAGTGAGTTCAGGTCGGACGCCGAAGTTGATGCGCTCGGCGAAGCCTTTGAGCAGAGTGGCCAGATGGTCCCAGCCCAGTCGAGTGCACAGGGTCGTCACCATCCCTTCCAATTGAGGATGGGAGTAGATGGGCGTGTGAGAATGGGGGGAGTGAAGGGGAAACACCGGCATAGCTGGCGGCCTGCTGTTGCAGGGACTGAATGAAGCCCCGCTCGGCGTGGAACTTGCGAGCCACGTCTGCCACGGCGCCCTCCCCCGTCAATTCGTACAAGGCCAGCGCTGTGTAGAATCTACAGGCCCCTTCTCTATTACTCACATTTTCCCCCAGCATAGTCATTGGAGACAACCTCATGTGAAGTTGAGCCTTGGAGCTGCCCTTCTCCAGCGCAGCATTCATGTAGGCCATTTTGAGCAGGAAAGCTTCGTCGATGCCCACCCGCTTTGCCACCACTGCAAGGCTCGCCTCATTTATCCTCCATCCACCAGGCAGAAACTCATGAGTCCACCCTTGAGGTCGTCAGGCAGTGCGGCGGCAGAAAGTTCATAGACGTCGCTCCATTTGCAGGTGAGTGGCCAGGAGTTGGCGATGGAGACGGGGGTGAGGAGGAAGAGTAGGTGCAGGTCATTACTCAGCACCAGGCTTCGACGCCCTGTGTCCAGGTCCCGATACACGGCCAGCGCCACTGACGGTCCCAGTGAGGAGGCGAAGGCACCCCAGCCCAGCTGAGAGATGCAGATCTCCCCATCACCCTCTGCTAAACCCATTTCCATTTCAGACTGCCGCAATTTCGGCTGAAAGGGAAGGGAAGGCCTTGGCTGTCGCGCAGGGCGATGAAGCTATTGTCTAGGAGGAACTGGAGCGAGGCTTGAATGATGTCTCGGGAGACGGCTTTGGAGCTTCTAGCCATCAGCGTCCATTGGAGGTAGTCGCAGAGTTCCTCTTTCCCCTTCGCCAACCCAGCGACAAGTATCTGGAAAAGATAGATGAAAGGGCAGGTGAGGTTCGTAGCAGAAGGACCTCAAGTATGGCTCGAAGAAGAGGCATGGGAGGGATGGAGGAAGCTTCATGGACAGAATGAAGCAGAACGGACTGAACGCTACTCGGTGGCGACTTCAGCAAAGCCACTGCTCGTCCTAACTCGTTTTCTTTGCACAGCAGGAATGATTCGCCTTCAATCAACCGTTTCGAAATGTTGAATAAATATTTATTACATTAATTTAATGATAGCTCAATGGATACATGCTTTAGCTCAACAAGTAATAGCAGAAGAACCTCTTTTGTGTAATTACTTTTTGCGCGGCCGCATTTTACATTGCATTTTACTTCTATTAGTTATTTATTATTTGGTAGATTATTATTTATCATTTAAATGCCTCAGAAATCAAGAATATACCTTGACCACTTTGTTACTTTTTACTTTTGTTTGTCATTTTAGTATTTCTTGAGCTGACCTGATGATTATTCATTTCATTGCTTAACAAGGTATACAAGGCCGCGCATCTATTGACATTAGCCGATAATACCTTGTTTCATTGAAGCATATTTATTTCTCTGTGATTTAAGCAAAGCCATTTTTACCTAATGTTTTGTGCAAAACTATTTCTACAGATAAAATTCAATCAAAAAGGCAGCATTACACTGGCCCTGTGGACCCCTGCTTTGATCGCAACAGAAAGATTAACCCAGGCTGCGTGCGCAGATTATTGATTGTGTACTCAGATTACGATGTTTCATCCCCCTATAAAAAGGCAAGCTGTTAGTCACTCAAACTCAGTCCCCTCAAACTTACCCCCAAGAAGAAAGAAGGCCACCCCGAAGAAAGAAGATCTAGATAAAGAAGAAGAGAACAAGGAAGACGACGTTGAGCGTGACGGGGCTTACGGAGCCGGCGCTTAGGGCGGGTGGGCTTGGCTGGAAGGTCCTTGCTGTCCCTGTTCTTGGAGGGCCAGCAGGACCTTCCAGACTCGCCCGCCCGCCCGCCTTCCCTCCCTCAACCTCTCACCTCGGGACTTGGGACAGTGTGCGGGTGTGCGCCTGACTCTTGTACTGTTGCATCCCGCTAGGATGGACATGCAAGAGGCTTGACTGGTGCTGGCTACCGGCGCTCAGGAGATGGGCACACCTGCTTTAACGCTATAGCACACTGATCCCAATATCCCCTGGTGAGATCTACAAGTTGAGGGAGACAAGTCAAGCTCTGCTCACATCGCTGCCTCTTCCAAAAGCTGGTTACCTGAGGTTTGACCTTTCTCTTTTCATGTTTTTGTCCGTCCTTCCCTACCCGTCCTTCCCTACCCGCCCTTCCCTACCCGTCCTTCTCTTCCCTCCCGTCCGTCCCTTCCCTCCCGTCCTTCCCTTCCCTCCCGTCCTTCCCTTCCCTCCCATCCTTCCCTGCCGTCCTTCCCATCCCTCCCGTCCTTCCCTTCCATCCCCATCCATCCCCGTCCTTCCCTTCCATCCCGTCCTTCCCTTCCATCCCCGTCCTTCCCTTCCATCCCCCCGTCCTTCCCTTCCCTCCCGTCCTTCCCTTCCCTCCCGTCCTTCCCTTCCCCTCCCGTCCTTCCCTTCCCTCCCGTCATTCCCTTCCCTCCCGTCATTCCCTTCCCTCCCGTCCTTCCCTTCCCTCCCGTCCTTCCCTCCCGTCCTTCCCTCCCGTCCTTCCCTCCCGTCCTTCCCTCCCGTCCTTCCCTCCCTTCCATCCCCTTCCATCCCCGTCCTTCCCTTCCATCCCCGTCCGTCCCTTCCATCCCCGTCCTTCCCTTCCCTCCCGTCCTTCCCTTCCCTCCCGTCCTTCCCTTCCCTCCCGTCATTCCCGTCCCTACCCGTCATTCCCTTCCCTTCCCGTCCTGCCCTTCCCTACCCGTCCTGCCCTTCCCTACCCGTCCTTCCCTTCCCTACCCATCCTTCCCTTCCCTACCCATCCTTCCCTTCCTTTCCCTACCCGTCCTTCCCTACCTGTCCTTCCCTTCCCTACCCGTCCTTCCCTTCCATACCCGTCCTTCCCTTCCCCTATCCCGCTCCTTCCCTTCCCTACCCGTCCTTCCCGTCCTTCCCTTCCCTCCCACCATTCCCTTCCCTTCCCTCCCGCCATTCCCTTCCCTTCCCTCCCGCCCTTCCCTTCCATCCCCGTCCTTCCCTTCCATCCCCGTTCTTCCCTTCCATCCCTTCCTTCCCTTCCCTCCTGCCCCTCCCGTCCTTCCCTTCCATCCCGTCCTTCCCTTCCATCCCGGCCATCCCGTCCATACCCGTACTTCCCTTCCATCCCCTTCCTTCCTATCCATCCATTCACTTTTACCAAAATAATGAAAATAAACTAATTTCATGCAAAACTCTAAAACAGAACAAATCAGAGCATAATCAGGCTTAGTGTATGCTATTTAATGGAGGAACACACAAAACGCACACTGAGATTAGTCAAATGTAAAATTTTGAGATTATTGCCCAAAAGTAGCCATAGCTTATTTTGCCCTATTTCGCTGGTTTTGCATCAATCTCGGTTACTCATGACAAAGTTTGTCAAAAATAGTCAAATTTGCCTCAAAATTGCCCACTGCTCCTTCCCAAATTCTAAAAAGTGACAAATTTGAGCCTCAGAGTCCTTGCGGCTGTTAGAAAATCAAAAACAAAAAGTTAATATTTACTGTCCCAAATCGTGAACACATTTTAAAAATTTTAGGAAAGTGTTCATGATTTCGTACCTAGATATTAATACTAAACAAGGTGTTCTCGGCTGTTGCCAAGATGCGCGGCCTCACCTCAAGACACCACCTAGACGAAAATTCATGGCAAAATTCAACCGATCTCAATGAATAACCATGAATTATACATGTTCAAATTTTTGAAACATCAAGATTTTTGGTTTTTGACCATAAATAGAGCAATACTAAAAATTTCAAATATTTCTCTTACCAGCTTCAAGACATTACTATTTCGGACGTACATTCCACAAATCAGCTAATTTCATTGAAAAACCATAGACTTATGCATGTTCAAATTTTTGAAAAATCAAGATTTTGGGTTTTTGACAATAAATCGATAAATAATTAATATTTCAAAAATTCCTTTTGTCAGCTTCAAGATATTACTTTGCCGGAAGTACCTGCAAAAATTCAGCAAATTTCATTGAAAAACCAGTGATTTATGATTTTTCGTATTTTGAAACATCAAAAAATTGAGTTTTGGGCGAAATTCAAAAAATTACGCCAAGCACCAAAAATGGTCCCGAGGCACCGCCTAGACGGACCTTCATGCAAAAAATCAGCCATTTTCGTTGAAAAACCGAGGAGTACGGGCCTCGGACACACACATATATATATATACTAGTAATATTGGTCAGTGGCCGCGCTTCGCGCGGCCACCCTTGTAAACAATCAATTATAACTTGTCAGATGCTTAAATGAAAAAAGCTATATTACAATTTCAATACAATAAATTCAAAACTGATTATTTAAAGGACAAGAGCATAGCCATGAATGTACACATTGCATCATGGCCTTCCCAGCATGCCTGGCTCAAAAATCTCAGAGATGCCTGAGAATACTCTAGGTCAATGCACGTCACTCGCATAACCTGGGCTAACGCTGACTCTACCTTGCCTTGAAGAATTACTTCATTCATCCCAAATACATCAGACTCCTGGGTAGCCCAAAAATCGAAAAATTGGCATCAGTCAATCCATTTTTAAAAAAACATTTGACTCAAAACTTTGAAAACTAACCTCTGGATTTAATGCAAAATTCTTGTAGCTTCAATTTAAAAAAAAGTCCGACAGAAAAAGTTAAAAACTGGATGAGTAATGGGGTTTCAAAGTCAAAAAATGGCCAAAAATGGCAAAAATGGACACGTTTTCGATTATTTCACATTTTCAGCATTACCCATACACTGCGCGCCCCAAAAAATGTTGAATAACTCGTCAAAAGACATACAAAGAGCTATTATATGCCAAGATAAGTAAGGAATCCAGGTGGCGCCGAGACCCCCCCTAAAATGGCATCACGCGTATTATATAAGACTAGGTTGAGCTTCGCCGTCGCCTACGGCGACTATAGGGAAGCAGCTGATGACCAGAATTTCAAATTATATGGGTAAAATAGCCGGCTGCAGTAAGGAGTTTTACTACTATTTATTTGGTTTTTCTCCCACTATCCCCCAACGCGTTTTTTGATAGTTGGATAAGATTTCATTTAGGGGGAGTAGTTGGACAAGATAAGTTGGATGGCGCGGGGGGGGGAGGAATGGATTAGTTTTCATTTTGGGGTGGGAGTAAATGGATAAAATTTCATGTAGGGGAATAGTTGGATAAGTTTTCGGGTGGTGACATTTGGAATCGAAATTTATTTTGATGTATTTAAATACGTTTGAAGCTCCTTTGAATTGGGGGGGGGATAATTGGATAATTTGGGGGGGCAGTTGGAATCGAAAAAGTTTTGATGCGTTTAAATAGGTTTAAATCTCCTTTAACATTGAGGGGACAGTTGGATAAGTTTTCATTTGTGGAGATAGTTGGATGTTTTTGGGGGGACAGTTGAAGTCTAAAAATTAGTATTGATGCGTTTCAACATGTTTAAAGTATCTTTAAATTTGGGGGGGGAATGATTGGATAGGATTTCATTAGGGGGAGGGCTCCAAATTACAAACAAAATTCATAACAAAAAAATGCTGATTCAGCCGCATTAGGCCGCCTAATACATATTGTATTTAATAAAAAGCCATCAGAAAAATTATCTTGGGGGTTCAAAACGCTGTGCATACTTGTGCGTGGTCTAAAAACTGGCAAAATAGCAATTTTTTGAAAGATTTTTGGCGGTTTTCCAATATTTCCATAATGCATAAATATTTTCCATAATGCATATATATTGAAATCTATGCAACAAAATAAATCCACACCATAAAAAATTAATCCCATTTAAGAAAAAATATTTTTTGATTATTTTTACCCTATTAAAAAATTGAAAAAAATATTAAGGTTTTTGGCATGACAGTTAAAATTAAAATTTGATAACAGGGATTTGTTTAGCACTGAATTTGCAAACGAATGGGGAGGCCAAAGGGGTTGAACAGGGCAAACGGCTGGGGGAGGGGGGCAATCTGGTGATAGAAGAAGGCAAATGGTAGGGGGCAAATTGTTTGGAGGAATGTATTTGGGCTGCATGGGTCCCGCTACACAGGTGCTTAGCTATTTTCATGCATTAGCCTCTTTTATTGGTCTACTGACTCCACCCAGTGGCCAAATTACAGCCACACCAAATGAATGCAACAGCAAACACCCGGCTGTCCTCAAGGGACTTCAAAGATTAGGCATACAACCCAAATGAGGTTGTACACCTGTAAGAGATGCTGGTCTACAAAACTAAGGAAACTTTTGTGTAATGACTGAAATGTTGCCCAATTGGGTAGCTTTCACAACTGCGCAGTTCAAAAACTTTGAAAAAACTCACATTTTTGATGTTTTAAGCACATTCCCATGATCGAGGCAAGCTGTTCCCCTCAAAATCGTGCTCTTTGACCCCACTTTACCCAAAAACATCTTCACTTTTGCACAGGAAGCTTCCCTCATGGCGCCCGCCGTGATTACCCACAAGACAGGCTCTAGGTTGAGCTTCGCCGTCGCCTACGGCGACTATAATGGAGCAGCTACATAAATTATGAATGACCTGAATTTCAAATTATATGTGTACAAAAGCCAGCTGCAGTAAGGAGTTTTACTACAATTTATTTCGTTTTTCTCCAACTATCCCCGAACACGTATTTTGGATAGTTGGATAAGATTTCATTTGGCGGGGGGGGGGGGGGGGGGGGTGGGGGGGATTGGATAAGTTTTCATTTTGGGGTGGGATAATTGGATAAACTTTCATTTTGGGGAATAGTTGGATAAGTTTTCGGGGGGCAACTGTTGGAATCGAGAAAAAATAGTTTGATGCATTTAAATACGTTTAAGGCCCATTTAAATTGGGGGGGGGGGATAATTGGATGAGTTTTGGGTAGGCAGTTGCAATCGAAATAGGTTTTGCATTTAAATAGGTTTAAAGCTCCTTTAGCATTGGCTTGACAAAATGGCAATTTTTGGAGATTTCTGGCAGTTTTCCAATATTTCCATAATTTATAAATATTTGGGGAAAAATCTGGTGATAGAAGCAGGCAAATGGTAGGGGGACAAATTGTTTAGGGGTATATATTTGGGCTGCATGGGTCCTGCTACATGGGTGCTTAGCTATTTTCATGCATTAGCCTTTTTTCTTGGTCTTTGCAAATGTAGATAAATTTTATACTGGAAAATTTATTAATGACCAGTTGTTTAGTATCAGGCATAGATATATGGCCCCACTGAATGAAGTAACGCTACAGCGTGCTCAAAATTTATTAACAGCAGAAGAATACAATCAGAAGTATACAACTATACGTAAAACTATGAGTCGTGAATCTCTATGGTGGATACGGATACGCAGCAGACAGTATCGAACTTTGCTATGCGCTGCTCGCTATGCCTATACGCTGGGGAAATATTTTATGGCAAAACAAAATGTAAGCGACACTGGTTTTAGAAAAATGCAAGAAACTTTAGATCGGAATGTCTGGCTGAAATTGGACTCTTGGTGCGATGGTAGTATTCTACAAGAAATGGGTGGTACTGAAGATATTAGGTCTCAAACACTCCCCTTACCAAGTTATTTATCGGTTAATATAAATCCTCAACCATCTGTATGTGTAAGCACTGTAAAATATACTGACCCTACTTATTTTGACCCTAATCTACCATGCACATCGGCTACTGCGGCGAGGCTGGATGTCCCTGAAGTGGAGAGTGTCGATGTCACCGAGATTGTGACACCTAAACCTAAAGCTGCAAAGAGGTAGCTTTATATAAGATGGTAAATTTAATTAAATGTATGATTTTAAGGGGGAGAAAAAGGAAAAAGATGAGTGATATATCTTGTGATTGATGAAATAGTAAACGCTTACTAAAACTCTTGTGGGAAAGTGGAAGATGACTCTGGTATACACCAGATCATACCTTGTGTGTGGGTGTGTGGTAAGTTGTTCTTTGAGCATTTGGTTTTAGCAAAATTCCTCAGCACAACCTACGTCGAGCTATGTCTGACTCTACCGAGAAACCACCAAAGTACAACATCACCCTAACCAGCGACGATGGTCGATTTGTTGTGACTTTAACCGACTACCAACTAAACCGGGTGCGCAATGGCTGTACATCTGTACCCCTGAAATCTGATGACAAGGATCTTGTAAGTGCAACTTTAATCTATGAACCATATATATGTATATATGGTTTGAGGTGACACTTGTCATGGGGCATACCTTTCTCAAGAGCATCCAGAAAGCTGATGGCGACAAATTCCTGGTTAATCACCACATCTATTTCATGAATGTAAAAATTTCCATTTCAGCGTGAAATAAGTGTGGATGTTGCCGAGGATGGGTCCAAGAGGCGTAAGATGGGGCCAGATCAATCGGATGGGCTTGTTGGCCCCATAAAGGTAGTAAAAGGTTTGTATTACAATCCTAATTGTAATACTAACTTTTACTACAGCGCCTCTATCCTGAGACCACTAGAGTTGTCATGCTGCGTCAAGGGGACAACTATGATGCAGCTGGTCGCCGTGAAAACCTCATTCTATGCTGCTACGACCTGGAGAAGTTGGTTCCCTTTTCATGCTGCAGTAAATAAAAATGTGAAATTGCAGTGTGTGCTTTATCAACCGTCTTACGAACATCATCTACGTGTCACGTGAGCAGATCCATGCCAAACCATATGCATTCAAGCAGCAAGAGGATCCTGAAAACAACGTCTTTTAGTTATCCTATTAAACAACATTCACACAAGTTAATTTATATGGTGTATTTACAGGTTCAACATCCTCTCAACTATTTTGGCAGTCTGATAACCCCCATTGAATGCTCTGATGAACTATCATCCCTACGCTATATGATACACGTCTTGGATGTACCACATATATTTGGATAAAAAATGATGGGATGTGTACAAACACACAAACACACACACACACACACACACACACAGATATAAAAAGGTTGGAATTATTCAAATCATCACTCATTGTCAAGATGTTTGAAATTTCTGACAATACTCATGAAAATTCTCCTGCTTTAAAGAAAAATATGGAAAGTTTTGAATGCTGTAGCTGTAACAATGGGAGGGTAAAAGTTGAGGCTAGAGCCTTAAAGTATATCGCCCAATTTGCTAAATTGGTTGCTGTGTCATTCAGTTTGGCCACAGCTTTTCTCATCAACCTCCATCTACAATCTCTAACTGGGGTGATTAGTCACAGCAACATTAGTGACATCACAAATCAACTGAAATCACTAAACTCTGAAATTCATGCTAAGACTCTTCTGAAAGATGCCCCTCAAACGACTAACAATCTATATTGCCCAATCAAATTAACAAAGATACTTAAAACTTATACAAATTCGTTTGTTGTAGAGTTTTGTAAAGTTGAAGAGCAATCTCCAGCAGCTATAACTATTCTGAAAAACAATAATCCTTTGATCCTATTTAATGCTAAAGAATCTGTGCAATTCCTAAAATGGTTAACCTACTGCAATCCTTTTGTGGTTTCAAAATCAGCTTGCCAGATGATGGAAACTAAAACCCCTGATTGCTACAACCAAACTCGATTCTCTGGTGGTGTGTCTATGTGTTTTGCATTTGATACTGCATTTGAGTATATTATACTCAATGGTGATACACTTAGTCATGCTGAATCTGTTGCAGTGATTGATTATATTCAAGTTTTTTATTGAATAAAGAATATCGGGATGCAAAATGTAATCACAAAATATCAACAAATGTAATCACAAATGTAGTCACAATGTAATCACAAGGTAAGTATTATTCACCAGGAATCCATTCTTGGTATTTTTCAGGATATTCTTTATAGGATACTAGCCGCTCTACTTCCCCACCCCTTTTCCGAGTCTCATGCACTTTAGCAATGGTCTTTTCCCCATTATATGTTACTGTTTGGTATTGTTCAGGGTATAGGGAGCCTAAAACTTTTTCATTGTCTAAATCCACCACCCTTATCATGGGAATATTTTGCCCCACTATATGCTCTGTGACTCTAAATATTTCACTACCCCATGTTCCAGATGCCTCCTTTTCAAAAACATGTCTCAATCGATTTAGCCTGACATAGGTCCCAATAGGTGGTAGTTTTTTCAGCAGGTTTTTATCTTTTCTATCTTTCTTGTATTTTACAACGAGTAATGGATCATTAACCAAATCAATTGGCTTAAATTTTGTTGTTGAATGTTTTCTGTTATTATAATTTACAACAAACCTATCCATACACTCCAGCCATCTCCATGTATCATTACTTTCAAAATATCTTTGAATATAGTTCCGCGCAGTTCTGATTAATCTTTCTACATTAGGTGCTTTAACTTCACCTTTGGTAGTGTAGTTTATGATTTTTTGATCCTTTAACCAATTTTGCACTGACACACTCAAAAATGCCCCTTCTTTATCCCAATATATTCGATAAGGTTTGAATGGTAATTTTTTCACAAAGTTTTTTAATGCATTCAAAACTACACCAACATTACGCTTCTTTAAAGACTCAGCTATAATATACTTTGAATAAGTGTCATAACCTAAAATACTATAGCCATATTCATCATTAAAATCTATAAATCTGGTCATATCCATAATATCAATTTGAAAAATATCTCCTGGGTAGTAAGCTCTGATTTTATTAGTTTTATATCTTTTCCTAGCTGGTTTATATTTAGTATATACAGGTTGAGATAATAAATAATTTTTACAATCTTTCAAAGATATATTCTCATGACCTTGAGCCTTTACTTCAGCATGAAGAGCAGTTGGACCTCTTAAAGCCCCTGGTGAGTCACCATAGTATATTGATTTTAAGAGAATTTCTTTATCCATTTAGGACGTATTTTCGCTAGATGATTCCGAAACCTAGTAATCCCTTGAGCCCTTAACCAATCTTTTAAGGCTATTGGGAGACTACCCTTACTGAATGGGACACAGGTTAGGTGTAGAAATTTATCTATAGGATAATTTTCCAGCTTTTTATCATCAATGAAAATAGAGCCTTCTTCATCTACCTTAAATCCTTTTTTCTGATCTAATCTTGTTAGTAGTTTAACACCACATTGTCTAAATGATGGAGATAATTTTGACACCCATTTATATTCAGGAACTTCCTCATTTATGTCTCTACCTTGAGAATTTTCAGATGCCACCTCCATGTTTTGACTATCTTCAGGTGGATGAGCTGTCTGAATACTACTGGTATCTGTTTTTTCAATATTTTCAGGAATAGTTTCAGGAATATTTTCAGGATTAGTTTCTTCCTTGGTCTCTTCATGGGCCTCCTCTGTGGGATTTTCATCAAGCTTATCTGGTTTAATATCTTTATCATCTCCATTTACTGAATTTTTACATTGATTAAATGTATCCTCACTTATAATCACCCATCTGTTGGACATGTTGAGGCAATAAGAATAGCAATAGAAGGGTTCTTAACAAAAATTTGTCGTTTCTTGGCTCGAGTTATATTTGGGTTTAGCAAGTCCCAGATAATAACTTTGTTAGAATTTAGGATTTCTTTCTGATGTTTAGTGTGGGGAACTGAGCCAACAATAATGATGTTATATAGCAAATTTAAGAGGGACTTGATGATGTCACTTTTGGGTGAAACTGATTTTAGTAGAGCTTTAACCTTTTGCCTGTTGAGATTGCTCAGTGTGTGCATTTGAGCCGTGTCACAACCATCCATTGCAGCTATATAAGCAGCTGTGTATCTACAAACATAATCAAAATGATTATTGAGGGCCCAACTACTGTTGTGCTTGAGAGTAGGGGGGTTGATGGTAAATATACTCTAGATGATACATTTTATTTACCCTACACTATTCCTCAGCAATTGGAATTTGAAACACCTCACTGCGTTAGGTTGCAGAATATTGTTGGAGCTAATGCCCCACATTTTGTGTTTTGTGATTTTGTTCAAGCAAGTTATTTTAGAAACATGACATGCGGTTACCTGGGAACGTCGGGGTATGGAACTGATAATTTCTGGGTGAAATTATCCTGTAATCATGTGCCAATGAGTGGTATTCTCAAAATGAGACCCGTATTTATACTAGACTCAGGGGTGAAACATGAGCGAGTAAAAAGAGCAGCTACTCCACAATCAGAAAAAAAAACTAAAAGTACGGGAACTGGGACACAAAGGGGTGGAGAGATTATTAAAATGTCTATACCAGAGCCTAGTACAAAACGACAAGGGGCACAGGCTACAGTAGATACTGAGGATAAAGATATGCAGGCAAACTATTTAAGGGATATAAAAATTGAGGATAATGATATTGCTGTCATTATCAACATAGTTCCAGAATCTTGGATAAAAAATGGAAGAACCTAAAGAAACCTTGTCTAACGACTTGAGATTGGGTTTACCAAACCACTTTGCTATCATTGGAGCTAGCCAGTCTGGTAAAACCACTCTTGCTTTTAAGCTCATCTCAAACCCTGATATATTCAACCCTAAACCTGGGTGTATAATTTTCTGGTATGATCAGTATCAAGAAATTTATGCTGAATTGAAGAAAAAATTAGATAAAATTGGGATAAAATTACTACTATTCAAAGGGTTTAATAAAGATTTTTCTTTAGATGATTTTGAGAAAACAGATAGTCAAACCATTTTACTTATAGATGATTTTTCAGAAGAGACTAGTTCTAGTAATGCAATAGCACGTATGACTACAAATGGGAGGCATAAAAATTTATCGCTCATGCTAATTTTTCATCAACTATTCTCAAAACACCCTGAATCTAGAACAATTTCTCAAAATGTGAGATACTATTTCTTTTTACCCTCCTTACGTCTTGAATCTCAGCTACGTATTTTTGGTTCTCAATTGGGTATGAAAAAGAATATAGTAAATGCTTTCAAAAATTGTGTAGATAGTAAGGATGAGCATGATGCTAGATACCTCATGGTAGATCTTGGATCACATGTACCTCAAATACTAAGGCTACGTTCACGTGTTCACAATCTTGATTACCAGTTTTGCTTTTCTTAGTGTGCTCATGGTAGTAAAATGTATAAAAGGGATAGCTGAAACTAGATTTTCAATCAGTCTGAAATTTATGCTGATGGATTTTGGTTATGGCATTTAGTGCGCAGCCTGCTCTACTCCCAGCAGATTTTGGATATTCTACTGCAACTCCTAGTGGAACAGTAAAGACTGGGGAAAATTCTAAAGTATCTTCGGGTAAAAAGCGTGGTAGAAAGAGTAACAAATCTCGCCCTCTTACTACTGTAAAGAAATCTAGCAAGAAAGTAAAAAAGCGCACTGTTAAAAAATCTGGTAAAGGAAAGAAATCTGTAAAGAAATCTGTAAAAAAGACTACCAAAAAGAAGCGAAAGAGTAAGAACTCATTTAAGGAAGGTCGTGAGCTACCATGGAAATCGGTCGATTAAATTATGGGAAATTACCCAACTATGATGCTGAGCCTGAATTGTCTTTTGTTTTCAAACGCACTTTAACAGTTCAGGATTCAGATGTTCTTAATTTTATTATCCCACCTGATCCCGAGCGATTTAGTGACCTAAATTCAATCATGTTAAAATATGGTGTATCCATTGTAGAAGAAAATGGGACAAATTGTGGTAATGATGATGTTCCATTTCTTGACTTTAATGGTATGCATAGCCTAATACAAACTTCATGTGTTCGTTTTAATTCTGAGGTTGTCAGTAATCACCCTCATTATGCATTCACGTCTACTCTCATGAGAAATGTGGGGGCTGGTGAAGAAAACCGTGATATGTGGGCTAATTTGGATGGTAGTAATGAATGTAAATTACTTCATTCAAAACTACCTGGTGCCAAGCAACATACGGATAAGGTGGCTGCATTTGATGATGATTGGAAAAGAAGTAAGCAAGTAACATTGTATGGTAGATTGTATTGTGATGTCTTGCTAAGTGCAAGGCAGTATCTACCACCTGGAATAGAGCTGGGAATTGAACTACGTCGAGCCCCAGATAGTTTTAGCATTTGCACTATTAAAGAAAATAAGAAATATAAAATTAAAATGGAATATGCGTCCATCTATGTTAGGCGACTGACTATTAATACTGGAATACTAAGTAAACCTAAAAAGGCTCTAAAAACTCAGGGGTCGCTTTTTTTCAATAGATTGGATTGTAAGATCAAAACAATGTCTCTGGGGCATACAGTTTGGAAGTGGTTGGATGTATTTAATGGAGCACCACTACCAAACCGGATTTATGTGGCATTTATTAAGCAAAAAGCTCTATATGGTGATTTCAATACTGCTTGCACCTTTTTTGAGCACATGAACTGTAAAACATTTAACGTTAAACTGAATGGAAAAGATATTTTAACCGAACCCATTGAAACAAAATTTGTTATGAATACTACCAACACCAGTGATTTGGATACTAGTAAAAGTGATGCTAAAATCCCCTATCTCGCATTGATGGATATTTTTGGTAATATAAAAGATACAACTGCACCAACTCGTTTAACTTTGAAGCAGTTTCTGCAAGGAAAAACTGTCTGGCCATTAGAGCTGGGTAAATGTGGCGAAAAGGGTGGAACACACGGTATCATGGACTTTGAGGTTAGACTTTTCACATGCTTTTACTTGTATAATATTCATTACATGTTTGCAGTTTGCATTCGAGCCTGCAACTCCTGAACAAGCATGTGTGATTTGTTTTACTGAAAAAAGTGAGTCTGTACCGCTAAATGTGTGATACTACTATCGATAAATTGGAGCCTGTGAAAGATGTTGCACACACACATACAGAGAGCAAGCATGACCTATTTTACGCCCCTATTCAAAAGCTTCTTCCAGAACCTTTTGAATACGCCCGTAAAACAGGTCTATTTTAGCAAGAAATAACAGACAACCACAATGTGCAGGCAGAGTCAACCTTTTTTTATGCCTATAATTTTAAAAGCTTTCTACGAAACCTTTTAAAATTATACCCATAAAAAACGGTTTTATTCTAGAAAAATATTAGAACTGTGGGGTTTGCGTTGCAAACCCTTAGATTTTGACATTTAAATATTATTTACATGGAATGCTGGCCATTTACATGCCGATAAACTTCGTTTATCGACCTGTAAATGGTTTCGGCTTGCTTCCCTTTGGTCATCAAGCCTCATGTGTCGGGGTCCATGCAGAGCTGGTTTTGCTACCGCAAAACCACTCTGAAAATATAACAAGGAGATTTTAGAACAGGTGGTGGTTTTGCATACGTTGTTATACAAAACCACCATCCTGGTTTTCCACGTTGTGGAAAACCAGGGAATATAACTATGTTATTTAACCTCTTGAAGCTCCAACAGATTTCAACTTTATATTCTGTGTATCCAGGAGAATATTTTATCTTAATTTTAGATTTACCATTGATATTTGTTTGATACTTCAGCTTCACCTGGTTTTCCTGATGGGAAAACCAGGGAAAATTGCTAAATTATTATAATATGTTTTGCCTTCTGCATGACAGGGGTTGCTAAGGTGGGCAACCCCAGTCATGGGTTTGGCAATGAAATATTACCCACCTAAATATAATTTTCCTTTCTGTGAATATATGGTTTCTATATTTATTGTAGATACAAAAAGAAAATTCCCTTCTACCATGGATTTTATTATATGGTATTAATGGATTGACAGGTTATAATTTTATTTGGAAAAACTTTTTAAAGAAATTATTTTATTACAGATGTGATTGCATTGTATATGTTGATGAAATATGTATCCATACATCAAGGTTGTAATGGTTGGTATATTGGGATACCTAAGTTATTAATGAATATATTTATTTGCAGAATTGATTGGTATCCATATTTTGATGGGAATATGGTTGGCATCCTGTAATATATTTGGGTTACACAGGTTTGATTTTAATTTCATTAAATACATGAAAAAGGATTAAATTGCAGGTGATGGAATATACAATACTTTGATGATATATTATTTGGTGATATTATTGGTTTGGTATTACAGGTAATGGTGTATAGAGCATTTTGATTTATTATTTGTGCTGAATATGATATTTGTGTTACCATATTTGTTGATATATTATTTGGTGTATTATTTGGTGATATATTATTTGTGATGAAAAATATATACTGAATCTGGTAACCCAGCCCCACCTATGTATGATTTTTGGTAATAGATTTCCTAGTTAAATTCAACTTGAATTGTGGTCACTCGGGACCCACCTATGTAGTAAAGATATTAATTTTATCTTCAAAATGGCATTGGAATTTTTAAAATCGGTTGAGAATTGACTGAGTTACAGCCAAAACAATTTTAGCTAATTAGATATTCTGGCGGTCTACCCAGGCCTCCAATGTTTCAGTAGATATTGAAGTAAGCTGTGACAGGACAGTTTATTCGGCAGCCTTTGAGTGTTTAGGCTTAAATGGCTGGCTTGATTCTGGCATGTCTGGAGCTGGCGATGTGCGCCGCAGGCCTCTCCCAACCTAGTCCATAATATAAAAGCTGAGCCTTGTCTGTAACGTGGACAGACGGCGCAGGCCCAATTCAGCAGCTGCAGCGGAAGTGAGGATGGTTTTGGGTAAATCGGGGTCGCGGAACACGATGCTGGCCTGACCAGCTTGCTCCGATCACGGGAAAGTGCTTAAAACATCAGGAGTTTGGGTAAAATGGCTATTTTGAAGGGTTTTTAGAATGCTGCTTTTGACAGAAAGCGCATTTTGTCAAGCGGTTTGTTGCATTCAAAAGATACAGTTTTTACCTTTAAAATGGCATTGGAATTTTTGAAATCCGTTGAGAATTGACTGAGTTACAGCCAAAACAAATTTTAGCTAATAAGCCATTCTGGCGGCCTACCCAGGCCTGCAATGTTTCAGTGGATATTTAAGTAAGATACGACAGGACAGTTTATTTAGCAGCCTTTGTCTGTTTGAACCTAACAGGATGGCTATATTTTGTCATGTCTGGAGTTGTTGATGTGCGCCTCAGGCCTCTCCCTCCTAATAACACATTCTGGTGGCCTACCCAGACCTCCAATGTTTCAGTGCAATATTGAACTAGGCTATGACAAGACAGCTTATTTAGCAGCCTTTGCCTTGCCTAACTGGCTGGCTTGATTATGGCATGAATGGAGCTGCCAATGTGCACCGCAGGCTTATACCATACTAGGAATAAATAAAATAAGTAAATTTAACTAAAAACTACTCTAAAGAATTACTAGAATTGATGATGAGCGCCGCAGGCCTCTCCCAACCTAGTCCTTAAATGATTGTTATGATGTGCGCCGCAGCCTTGTCTGTAACGTGGACAGACGGCGCAGGCCCAATTCAGCAGCTGCAGCGGAAGTGAGCATGGTTTTGGGTAATTTGGGGTCGCGGAACACGATTCTGGCCTGACCAGCTTGCTCCGATCATGGGAAAGTGTTTAAAACATCAAAAATGTGACTTTTATCAATGTTTTGCCTCTGCGCAGTTTTGGGAAGCTACCCAATCTGGCAATATTGCACTCCTTAAACATTAAATTCCATACAGCGTAGCCAACCATCCACTTTAGACTGTGGTTTCTTCTTTTTGATGACTCTCGAGGACAGCCAGGTGATTGCTGTAGCATTTATTTGGCGCGGCTGTAAATTGCCAACTGTTTGGGATTCCCAGAGGAGTCGGTTGGCTAAACTAGCACACTACAGCGGGAACAATGCAGCCAAAATCAACATCATTGAGCTAGATTACATTTTATTCATAAATTTGGTTAAACAAATATAAGACAGCAGAAAGCAGCGACTATGGAATAAAGTTGCATAAGTAGAAAAATGTGCTCAAAATGAACAAAAATCGCTAAAATCATGAAAAATTGTTAAAATCGCTAAAATGCACAATCAATAAAAATACAGCAGACATGTAATTTACAAAATCTTAAACAGTAAAATCATAAGATATATAAGGAAGAATGCAAGCTAAGAACAAAGAATGCTATTTAGAATAACGCAATATGCTATTTGCAAAAAATTAGAGAAATGAAAATTATGCAAAATAAATTAAAACCAAAGAGAAACAAAGAAATCAGTGAAGATATTTGAATTAATAAATTCTTAATATAAATTAACAAACAAAACTTTTGATGTGCGCCGCAGGTCCTCCCAACAAAATACTTTCACAAAATAAATTGGTACTAAAAAGCAATATAAGAAAACCCAAAAAAGAACGATGTGCGCCGCAGGCCTCTCCCAACCTAGTCTATATATATAATAGTAGAGCCTGTCCTGTGGGTAATCACGGGGCGCGCCATGGGGGAAGCTTCCTGTGCAAAAGTGAAGATGTTTTTGGGTAAAATGGGGTCAAAGAGCACGATTTTGAGGGGAACAGCTTGCCTCGATCACGGGAATGTGCTTAAAACATCGAAAATGTGAGTTTTTTTCAATGTTTTTGAACTGCGCAGTTGTGAAAGCTACCCAATTGGGCAAAATTTCAGTCATTACACAAAAGTTTCCTTACAGTTTTGTAGACCAGCATCTCTTACAGGTGTACAACCTCATTTGGGTTGTATGCCTAATCTTTGAAGTCCCTTGAGGACAGCCGGGTGTTTGCTGTTGCATTCATTTGGTGTGGCTGTAATTTGGCCACTGGGTGGGAGTTTCTAAAAGAGTCAGTAGACCAATAAAAGAGGCTAATGCATGAAAATAGCTAAGCACATGTGTAGCGGGACCCATGCAGCCCAAATACATTCCTCCAAACAATTTGCCCCCCCCCCTACCATTTGCCTTCTTCTATCACCAGATTGCCCCCCTCCCCCAGCCGTTTGCCCTGTTCAACCCCTTTGGCCTCCCCATTTGTACGCAAATTCAGTGCTAAACAAATCCCTGTTATCAAATTTTAATTTTAACTGTCATGCCAAAAACCTTAATATTTTTTTCAATTTTTTAATAGGGTAAAAATAATCAAACAAGTATATGGCACAAAGCGCAATAGGTGACCGCGGAGCGCTACCCCCTTCCTTCTCCACATGCAGCAGTCCACAAAAATGTAATTTTAACTTGAAAATGTTTCATTTTAAATGATACAATTGTTTAGTATCATAATGTGTAAGTACACATCAAGTTTCATGCAATTTTGCACCAAAACCAGTCATTTCTTAATTTTCACCATGCCGTCGTAAACATTTAAAATAATTAACTACCCCGTTATTGGGTTCTCAAATGTTCCAATTTTCAAACTTTCTACCCAAAAATTAATGTTTCATGTGCTCCGATATGGATTCCACCCCTCCAGATCTTCCTAAAAATTGATTACCTTTCAAGGAAAAAAAAGTTTGGCAAGATCCATTGAGAATTCGCCATTTCTCAGCATAACCCATTTTTCAATCTTTCTACCCAAAAAATAAATGTTTCAAATGCTCCGGGACCGGTTCCAGCCATCCAGATCTTCCTAAAATATGATTACCTTTCAGCAAAAAAAAGTTTGTCCAAATCCGTTGAGATTTCGCCATTTTTTAACATACCCCATTTTTCAAAGTTTCTACCCAAAAAAGTAATGTTTCAAATGCTTTGGGACCAGTTCCACACCTACAGATCTTCCTAAAATATTATTACCTTTCAGGAAAAAAAAAGTTTGTCAAAATCCGTTGAGAATTGAGCATTTTACAGCATACCCCATTTTTCAACATTTCTACCCAAAAAAGTAATGTTTCAAATGCTCAAATTCCGGGTCTACCCCTCCAGATCTTCCTAAAATAGCATTACCTTTCAGGAAAAAAAAAGTTTGTCCAAATCCGTTGAGAATTCGCCCGTTCCCAGCATTTCCAGACATACATATATACACATGAGGACAAAAGTTTAGTAACCTCTATAGACCGCGGAGCGGCCCTTCGGGCCGCTCCGCGGTCAAAAATATTTTTTTTTAAATGGGATTAATTTTTTATGGTGTGGATTTATTTTGTTGCATAGATTTCAATATATATGCATTATGGAAAATATTTATGCATTATGAAAATATTGGAAAACCGCCAAAAATCTTTCAAAAAATTGCTATTTTGCCAGTTTTTAGACCACGCACAAGTATGCACAGCGTTTTGAACCCCCCCCCATATAATTTTTCTGATGGCTTTTTAATAAATACAAATTGTATTAGGCGGCCTAATGCGGCTGAATCAGCATTATTTTGTTATGATTTTTTTTGTAAATTGGAGCCCTCCCCCTAATGAAATCTTATCAAATTATCCCCCCAAATTTAAAGACACTTTAAACATGTTAAAACGCATCAATACTAATTTTTTTTAGAGTTCAACTGTCCCTCCAAAAGCATCCAACTATCCCCCACAAATGAAAACTTATCCAACTGTCCCCTCAATGTTAAAGGAGATTTAAACCTATTTAAACGCATCAAAACTTTTTTGATTCCAACTGCCCCCCCCAAATTATCCAATTATCCCCCCCCCCAATTCAAAGGAGCTTCAAACGTATTTAAATACATCAAAATAAATTTCGATTCCAAATGTCACCACCCGAAAACTTATCCAACTATTCCCATACATGAAATTTTATCCAATTACTCCCACCCCAAAATGAAAACTAATCCATTCCCCCCCCCCGCGCCATCCAACTTATCTTGTCCAACTACTCCCCCTAAATGAAATCTTATCCAACTATCAAAAAACGTGTTGGGGGATAGTGGGAGAAAAACCAAATAAATAGTAGTAAAACTCCTTACTGCAGCCGGCTATTTTACCCATATAATTTGAAATTCTGGTCATCAGTAATTTATGTAGCTGCTTCCCTATAGTCGCCGTAGGCGACGGCGAAGCTCAACCTAGTCTTATATAATACGGGTGATGCCATTTTGGGAGGGGTCTCGGCGCTCCCTGAATTCCTTACTTATAATGGCATATGATAGCTTTATGAATCGGTCTTGACAAATTATTCAAAATTAATTGGGGGGATCCATGCACAGAAAACGTTGAAAATATGAAACAATCGAAAACATTGTCATTTTTGCGATTTTTGGACAATTTTTGACTTTGGAACTTCATAGCTCCTCCAATTTTCAACATTTTCTGTCGGACTTTTTTTTAAATTAAAGCTACAACAGTTCTGCTTAAAATCCATCAATTAGTTTTAAAAGATTTTAGTAAAATGTTTGAAAAAAAATGGATTGACTGATGGCAATTTTTCGATTTCTGGCCTACCCAGGAGCCCAATGTTTTTGGAATGATTAAAGTAATTCTTCAAGACAAAGTAATCGCAAGCAAATTGTGATTTAGGCAAAGTTAATTGCCTCAAATTGACTCTTGATATAAGATAGAAGCAGAATTGATAGAATTTTTGAATATTTCACATTCATTCCATTGGGACCTTATAATTGTATTGTCTGTATTGTATTGGTTTGACTGGTGCTTATCATGTTTTCATTCTTGTTATTCATATGAAACGGATTAATGACCGATTCAATATATTTTTTCACTGTATGAAGTTCAATCACTTGCAATTGACCAAAGGGTGGCCGCGCGAAGCGCGGCCACTGACCAATATTACTAGTATATATATATATATATATATATGTGTGTGTGGCATGCCCGGCCTCCGCGGTTTTTCAACGAAATTGGCTGATTTTTTGCATGAAGGTCCTCCTAGGCGGTGCCTCGGGACCATATTTGGCGCTTGGCGTAATTTTGCGTTTTTCGCCCAAAACTCAATTTTTTGATGTTTCAAAACACGAAAAATCATAAGTCACTGGTTTTTCAATGAAATTAGCTGAATTTTGGCAGGTACGTTCGTCAATGTAATATCTTGAAGCTGGCAAAAGGAATTTTCGAAAAAAAATTATTTATTGATTTATAGTCAAAAACCTAATATATTGATGTTTCAAAAATTTGAACATGCATAAATCCACGGTTTTTCAATGAAATTAGATGATTTTTGGCAGGTACATCCGCCAAAGCAGTGTTGCCGTTTTTTTATGCCATAATGTGTACATTACAGAATCTTATACAATCCATATAATGTATAGTATTGTATAATTGGCTGATTGTAATGTGAATGTATGTATAATTTTTGAGAGGCCAAAATATGCCTTAATTATGCCATAACTGGGCCTGTTATGGCATAACTGGGCTTGATATGGGCTAGTCATGGGATATCTATGCTCCAGTTTGCATTGTGGGATTTTGCCATGCAACCAATGCATAGATTGCAGAGGTGCAGCAAAGGCTCCAGCTTCTCTGTGCTGTTCGCCATGCAACCAATGCATAGATTGCAGAGGTGCAGCAAAGGCTCCAGCTTCTCTGTGCTGTTCGCCATGCAACCAATGCATAGATTGCAGAGGTGCAGCAAAGGCTCCAGCTTCTCTGTGCTGTTCGCCATGCAACCAATGCATAGATTGCAGAGGTGCAGCAAAGGCTCCAGCTTCTCTGTGCTGTTCGCCGTGCAACCAATGCATAGATTGCAGAGGTGCAGCAAAGGCTCCAGCTTCTCTGTGCTGTTCGCCATGCAACCAATGCATAGATTGCAGAGGTGCAGCAAAGGCTCCAGCTTCTCTGTGCTGTTGGCGTTACGCCGAAATGGCGTAACGCCGATTTGGCGTTACGCCGATTCGGCGTTACGCCGATTCGGCGTTACGCCATTTCGGCGTTACGCCGTTTAGGCGTCACGCCATTTCGGCGTTACGCCACATAGATTGCAGAGGTGCAGCAAAGGCTTCAGCTTCTCTGTGCTGTTCGCCATGCAACCAATGCATAGATTGCAAAGGTGCAGCAAAGGCTCCAGCTTCTCTGTGCTGTTCGCCATGCAACCAATGCATAGATTGCAGAGGTGCAGCAAAGGCTCCAGCTTACTCTGTGCTGTTCGCCATGCAACCAATGCATAGATTGCAGAGGTGCAGCAAAGGCTCCAGCTTACTCTGTGCTGTTCGCCATGCAACCAATGCATAGATTGCAGAGGTGCAGCAAAGGCTCCAGCTTACTCTGTGCTGTTCGCCATGCAACCAATGCATAGATTGCAGAGGTGCAGCAAAGGCTCCAGCTTACTCTGTGCTGTTCGCCATGCAACCAATGCATAGATTGCAGAGGTGCAGCAAAGGCTCCAGCTTACTCTGTGCTGTTCGCCATGCAACCAATGCATAGATTGCAGAGGTGCAGCAAAGGCTCCAGCTTACTCTGTGCTGTTCGCCATGCAACCAATGCATAGATTGCAGAGGTGCAGCAAAGGCTCCAGCTTCTCTGTGCTGTTCGCCATGCAACCAATGCATAGATTGCAAAGGTGCAGCAAAGGCTCCAGCTTCTCTGTGCTGTTCGCCATGCAACCAATGCATAGATTGCAGAGGTGCAGCAAAGGCTCCAGCTTCTCTGTGCTGTTCGCCGTGCAACCAATGCATAGATTGCAGAGGTGCAGCAAAGGCTCCAGCTTCTCTGTGCTGTTCGCCATGCAACCAATGCATAGATTGCAGAGGTGCAGCAAAGGCTCCAGCTTCTCTGTGCTGTTGGCGTTACGCCGAAATGGCGTAACGCCGATTTGGCGTTACGCCGATTCGGCGTTACGCCGATTCGGCGTTACGCCATTTCGGCGTTACGCCGTTTAGGCGTCACGCCATTTCGGCGTTACGCCACATAGATTGCAGAGGTGCAGCAAAGGCTTCAGCTTCTCTGTGCTGTTCGCCATGCAACCAATGCATAGATTGCAAAGGTGCAGCAAAGGCTCCAGCTTCTCTGTGCTGTTCGCCATGCAACCAATGCATAGATTGCAGAGGTGCAGCAAAGGCTCCAGCTTCTCTGTGCTGTTCGCCATGCAACCAATGCATAGATTGCAGAGGTGCAGCAAAGGCTCCAGCTTCTCTGTGCTGTTCGCCATGCAACCAATGCATAGATTGCAGAGGTGCAGCAAAGGCTCCAGCTTCTCTGTGCTGTTCGCCGTGCAACCAATGCATAGATTGCAGAGGTGCAGCAAAGGCTCCAGCTTCTCTGTGCTGTTCGCCATGCAACCAATGCATAGATTGCAGAGGTGCAGCAAAGGCTCCAGCTTCTCTGTGCTGTTGGCGTTACGCCGAAATGGCGTAACGCCGATTTGGCGTTACGCCGATTCGGCGTTACGCCGATTCGGCGTTACGCCGATTCGGCGTTACGCCATTTCGGCGTTACGCCGTTTAGGCGTCACGCCATTTCGGCGTTACGCCACATAGATTGCAGAGGTGCAGCAAAGGCTTCAGCTTCTCTGTGCTGTTCGCCATGCAACCAATGCATAGATTGCAAAGGTGCAGCAAAGGCTCCAGCTTCTCTGTGCTGTTCGCCATGCAACCAATGCATAGATTGCAGAGGTGCAGCAAAGGCTCCAGCTTACTCTGTGCTGTTCGCCATGCAACCAATGCATAGATTGCAGAGGTGCAGCAAAGGCTCCAGCTTACTCTGTGCTGTTCGCCATGCAACCAATGCATAGATTGCAGAGGTGCAGCAAAGGCTCCAGCTTACTCTGTGCTGTTCGCCATGCAACCAATGCATAGATTGCAGAGGTGCAGCAAAGGCTCCAGCTTACTCTGTGCTGTTCGCCATGCAACCAATGCATAGATTGCAGAGGTGCAGCAAAGGCTCCAGCTTACTCTGTGCTGTTCGCCATGCAACCAATGCATAGATTGCAGAGGTGCAGCAAAGGCTCCAGCTTACTCTGTGCTGTTCGCCATGCAACCAATGCATAGATTGCAGAGGTGCAGCAAAGGCTCCAGCTTCTCTGTGCTGTTCGCCATGCAACCAATGCATAGATTGCAAAGGTGCAGCAAAGGCTCCAGCTTCTCTGTGCTGTTCGCCATGCAACCAATGCATAGATTGCAGAGGTGCAGCAAAGGCTCCAGCTTCTCTGTGCTGTTCGCCGTGCAACCAATGCATAGATTGCAGAGGTGCAGCAAAGGCTCCAGCTTCTCTGTGCTGTTCGCCATGCAACCAATGCATAGATTGCAGAGGTGCAGCAAAGGCTCCAGCTTCTCTGTGCTGTTGGCGTTACGCCGAAATGGCGTAACGCCGATTTGGCGTTACGCCGATTCGGCGTTACGCCGATTCGGCGTTACGCCATTTCGGCGTTACGCCGTTTAGGCGTCACGCCATTTCGGCGTTACGCCACATAGATTGCAGAGGTGCAGCAAAGGCTTCAGCTTCTCTGTGCTGTTCGCCATCCAACCAATGCATAGATTGCAAAGGTGCAGCAAAGGCTCCAGCTTCTCTGTGCTGTTCGCCATGCAACCAATGCATAGATTGCAGAGGTGCAGCAAAGGCTCCAGCTTACTCTGTGCTGTTCGCCATGCAACCAATGCATAGATTGCAGAGGTGCAGCAAAGGCTCCAGCTTACTCTGTGCTGTTCGCCATGCAACCAATGCATAGATTGCAGAGGTGCAGCAAAGGCTCCAGCTTACTCTGTGCTGTTCGCCATGCAACCAATGCATAGATTGCAGAGGTGCAGCAAAGGCTCCAGCTTCTCTGTGCTGTTGGCGTTACGCCGAAATGGCGTAACGCCGATTTGGCGTTACGCCGATTCGGCGTTACGCCGATTCGGCGTTACGCCATTTCGGCGTTACGCCGTTTAGGCGTCACGCCATTTCGGCGTTACGCCACATAGATTGCAGAGGTGCAGCAAAGGCTTCAGCTTCTCTGTGCTGTTCGCCATGCAACCAATGCATAGATTGCAAAGGTGCAGCAAAGGCTCCAGCTTCTCTGTGCTGTTCGCCATGCAACCAATGCATAGATTGCAGAGGTGCAGCAAAGGCTCCAGCTTACTCTGTGCTGTTCGCCATGCAACCAATGCATAGATTGCAGAGGTGCAGCAAAGGCTCCAGCTTACTCTGTGCTGTTCGCCATGCAACCAATGCATAGATTGCAGAGGTGCAGCAAAGGCTCCAGCTTACTCTGTGCTGTTCGCCATGCAACCAATGCATAGATTGCAGAGGTGCAGCAAAGGCTCCAGCTTACTCTGTGCTGTTCGCCATGCAACCAATGCATAGATTGCAGAGGTGCAGCAAAGGCTCCAGCTTCTCTGTGCTGTTCGCCATGCAACCAATGCATAGATTGCAAAGGTGCAGCAAAGGCTCCAGCTTCTCTGTGCTGTTCGCCATGCAACCAATGCATAGATTGCAGAGGTGCAGCAAAGGCTCCAGCTTCTCTGTGCTGTTGGCGTTACGCCGAAATGGCGTAACGCCGATTTGGCGTTACGCCGATTCGGCGTTACGCCGATTCGGCGTTACGCCATTTCGGCGTTACGCCGTTTAGGCGTCACGCCATTTCGGCGTTACGCCACATAGATTGCAGAGGTGCAGCAAAGGCTTCAGCTTCTCTGTGCTGTTCGCCATGCAACCAATGCATAGATTGCAAAGGTGCAGCAAAGGCTCCAGCTTCTCTGTGCTGTTCGCCATGCAACCAATGCATAGATTGCAGAGGTGCAGCAAAGGCTCCAGCTTACTCTGTGCTGTTCGCCATGCAACCAATGCATAGATTGCAGAGGTGCAGCAAAGGCTCCAGCTTACTCTGTGCTGTTCGCCATGCAACCAATGCATAGATTGCAGAGGTGCAGCAAAGGCTCCAGCTTACTCTGTGCTGTTCGCCATGCAACCAATGCATAGATTGCAGAGGTGCAGCAAAGGCTCCAGCTTACTCTGTGCTGTTCGCCATGCAACCAATGCATAGATTGCAGAGGTGCAGCAAAGGCTCCAGCTTACTCTGTGCTGTTCGCCATGCAACCAATGCATAGATTGCAGAGGTGCAGCAAAGGCTCCAGCTTACTCTGTGCTGTTCGCCATGCAACCAATGCATAGATTGCAGAGGTGCAGCAAAGGCTCCAGCTTCTCTGTGCTGTTCGCCATGCAACCAATGCATAGATTGCAAAGGTGCAGCAAAGGCTCCAGCTTCTCTGTGCTGTTCGCCATGCAACCAATGCATAGATTGCAGAGGTGCAGCAAAGGCTCCAGCTTCTCTGTGCTGTTCGCCGTGCAACCAATGCATAGATTGCAGAGGTGCAGCAAAGGCTCGGGCATGGTTAATAAAATGTGTCTGACTATTTTGTAATGTGCACTTTATTTTTGAGTTATTTATATCATTAAAAGATGGAAAAACCTACCCACATTCACAAATTTGAATTTACATTTTTTTAACAAAATTGCGTGCTGATAGCTAAAAAAAGGTAGCTTATTGTTGTGGAATGTGGGGGTCATTTTTGCGAAGTACGAGTCAAGAGTACCTGAAGACTACAATATACATTGCAAAAACATACCCCACATTTTTTTAACAACAATGATTTTAGTAAAAGGTGCCGAATAATTTCTGCACGAGCAAATCATCTACATTGTTCACAGTTGAAAACACAAGCATAATGGTCAAAACGAGGTAAATTTTTGCGCGGCCAAAGCCAGCTTAAGCAGTTACCCCATTTTTGCGTCCGTCTTTCCGCATATATATAATGTGTCAGTCCCAAGCCCGTACTCCGCGGTTTTTCAACGAAATTGGCTGATTTTTTGCATGAGGGTCCGCCTGGGTGGTGGCTCGGGACGCCCAAAACTCACTTTTTTGATGTTTCAAAATACGAAAATTCATAAATCGCTGGTTTTTCAATGAAATTAGCTGCATTTTGGCAGGTGCGTCCGTCAAAGTAATATCTTGAAGCTGGCAAAAGGAATTTTCGAAATATTTATTATATCTTGATTTATAGGCAAAAACCCAAAATTTTGATGTTTCAAAAATTTGAACATGCATAAATCCATTGTTTTTCAATGAAATCAGCTGATTTTTGGCAGGTACGTCCATCAGCGTAATATTGTAAAGCTGGCAAAAGGATTTTTAGAAATATTTATTTTATCTTGATTTATAGTCAAAAACTCAAAATCTTGATGTTTCAAAAATTTGAACATGAATAAATTCATTGTTTTTCAATGAAATCAGCTGACTTTTTGGCAGGTACGTATCAACCATGCGAATTGAAAAGTTTTGTAACATAGCTAGTGGTTATTACTTGTACTGGAAAAAAGGCCGCGCATCTTGGCGATAGCCAATAATACTTTGTTTTAAATTCAAGACAAAACAATTTTGTTTTGAATTGCATCTTTACTTTGTCAACTTTTAAAAGTTGAAATTATTTAAATGAAAACGTCAAACGAGTAAAGTCAATTTTCGTGCTTTTGGCTCTTCTCGATGACCAGATGTTTCAAGGCATTTAATGAGCAATGAATGTTCACAAGGCTTGCATCACCGAGTTAAATAATGGAGGGAAAACTCTAACATTGGAACGGATGTGGGTGCGCGAAACTCAAAAATTTATGACACCGTTGTTGTTGACAACGACTTTTTGTTGACGGCTACTGAATCGTGTGGTCAAATGATACACAAGGCTGATCATGGGCTCAATAGGGGTCTAGTGGCTAAACAAGACAAAAACAGGAAATGTGGGATCGAAATAGGAAATGTGGGCTGCAGATTCGGGAAAAGCACACCCGAATTAGTCTAGAGACAGTGCCCACATTTCCAAAATCGATGGCACATTCCCTGAATCGTGTGGTCGAATGATACACAAGGCTGATCATGGGCTCAATAGGGGTCTAGTGGCTAAACAAGACAAAACAGGAATTGTGGGATCGAAATAGGAAATGTGGGCTGCAGATTCGGGAAAAGCACACCTGAAATAGTCTAGAGACAGTGCCCACATTTCCAAAATCAATGGCACATTCCCTGAATCGTGTGGTCGAATGATACACAAGGCTGGTCATGGGCTCAATAGGGGTCTAGTGGCTAAACAAGGCCAAAACAGGAAATGTGGGATCGAAATAGGAAATGTGGGCTGCAGATTCGGGAAAAGCACACCCGAATTAGTCTAGAGACAGTGCCCACATTTCCAAAATCGATGGCACATTCCCTGAATCGTGTGGTCGAATGATACACAAGGCTGATCATGGGCTCAATAGGGGTCTAGTGGCTAAACAAGACAAAACAGGAAATGTGGGATCGAAATAGGAAATGTGGGCTGCAGATTCGGGAAAAGCACACCTGAAATAGTCTAGAGACAGTGCCCACATTTCCAAAATCAATGGCACATTCCCTGAATCGTGTGGTCGAATGATACACAAGGCTGATCATGGGCTCAATAGGGGTCTAGTGGCTAAACAAGACAAAACAGGAAATGTGGGATCGAAATAGGAAATGTGGGCTGCAGATTCGGGAAAAGCACACCTGAAATAGTCTAGAGACAGTGCCCACATTTCAAAAATCAATGGCACATTCCCTGAATCGTGTGGTCGAATGATACACAAGGCTGATCATGGGCTCAATAGGGGTCTAGTGGCTAAACAAGACAAAACAGGAAATGTGGGATCGAAATAGGAAATGTGGGCTGCAGATTCGGGAAAAGCACAACTGAAATAGTCTAGAGACAGTGCCCACATTTCCAAAATCAATGGCACATTCCCTGAATCGTGTGGTCGAATGATACACAAGGCTGATCATGGGCTCAATAGGGGTCTAGTGGCTAAACAAGGCCAAAACAGGAAATCTGGGATCGAAATAGGAAATGTGGGCTGCAGATTCGGGAAAAGCACACCCGAATTAGTCTAGAGACAGTGCCCACATTTCAAAAATCGATGGCACATTCCCTGAATCGTGTGGTCGAATGATACACAAGGCTGATCATGGGCTCAATAGGGGTCTAGTGGCTAAACAAGACAAAACAGGAAATGTGGGATCGAAATAGGAAATGTGGGCTGCAGATTCGGGAAAAGCACACCTGAAATAGTCTAGAGACAGTGCCCACATTTCCAAAATCAATGGCACATTCCCTGAATCGTGTGGTCGAATGATACACAAGGCTGATCATGGGCTCAATAGGGGTCTAGTGGCTAAACAAGACAAAACAGGAAATGTGGGATCGAAATAGGAAATGTGGGCTGCAGATTCGGGAAAAGCACACCTGAAATAGTCTAGAGACAGTGCCCACATTTCAAAAATCAATGGCACATTCCCTGAATCGTGTGGTCGAATGATACACAAGGCTGATCATGGGCTCAATAGGGGTCTAGTGGCTAAACAAGACAAAACAGGAAATGTGGGATCGAAATAGGAAATGTGGGCTGCAGATTCGGGAAAAGCACAACTGAAATAGTCTAGAGACAGTGCCCACATTTCCAAAATCAATGGCACATTCCCTGAATCGTGTGGTCGAATGATACACAAGGCTGATCATGGGCTCAATAGGGGTCTAGTGGCTAAACAAGGCCAAAACAGGAAATCTGGGATCGAAATAGGAAATGTGGGCTGCAGATTCGGGAAAAGCACACCCGAATTAGTCTAGAGACAGTGCCCACATTTCAAAAAACGACTGCACATTCAATGTACAATGCCGTAAAGGTAGAAAAATCATTGCTTACCCGCATTTCATTAGCAATGATACTTCTAAATATGTTAATAAAAGGTGTGATAGAAATTCGAAATGTGCACATCTTAAAATGAACTGGTTTGAGCTAAAAAGCCAATTAATGATACACACATTTGCAAATTCATGCACACATTTTTTTAACACTGCCGCAAAGGCTCCAGCTTCTCTGTGCTGTTCGCCATGCAACCAATGCATAGATTGCAGAGGTGCAGCAAAGGCTCCAGCTTCTCTGTGCTGTTGGCGTTACGCCGAAATGGCGTAACGCCGATTTGGCGTTACGCCGATTCGGCGTTACGCCGATTCGGCGTTACGCCATTTCGGCGTTACGCCGTTTAGGCGTCACGCCATTTCGGCGTTACGCCACATAGATTGCAGAGGTGCAGCAAAGGCTTCAGCTTCTCTGTGCTGTTCGCCATGCAACCAATGCATAGATTGCAAAGGTGCAGCAAAGGCTCCAGCTTCTCTGTGCTGTTCGCCATGCAACCAATGCATAGATTGCAGAGGTGCAGCAAAGGCTCCAGCTTACTCTGTGCTGTTCGCCATGCAACCAATGCATAGATTGCAGAGGTGCAGCAAAGGCTCCAGCTTACTCTGTGCTGTTCGCCATGCAACCAATGCATAGATTGCAGAGGTGCAGCAAAGGCTCCAGCTTACTCTGTGCTGTTCGCCATGCAACCAATGCATAGATTGCAGAGGTGCAGCAAAGGCTCCAGCTTCTCTGTGCTGTTGGCGTTACGCCGAAATGGCGTAACGCCGATTTGGCGTTACGCCGATTCGGCGTTACGCCGATTCGGCGTTACGCCATTTCGGCGTTACGCCGTTTAGGCGTCACGCCATTACGGCGTTACGCCACATAGATTGCAGAGGTGCAGCAAAGGCTTCAGCTTCTCTGTGCTGTTCGCCATGCAACCAATGCATAGATTGCAAAGGTGCAGCAAAGGCTCCAGCTTCTCTGTGCTGTTCGCCATGCAACCAATGCATAGATTGCAGAGGTGCAGCAAAGGCTCCAGCTTACTCTGTGCTGTTCGCCATGCAACCAATGCATAGATTGCAGAGGTGCAGCAAAGGCTCCAGCTTACTCTGTGCTGTTCGCCATGCAACCAATGCATAGATTGCAGAGGTGCAGCAAAGGCTCCAGCTTACTCTGTGCTGTTCGCCATGCAACCAATGCATAGATTGCAGAGGTGCAGCAAAGGCTCCAGCTTCTCTGTGCTGTTGGCGTTACGCCGAAATGGCGTAACGCCGATTTGGCGTTACGCCGATTCGGCGTTACGCCGATTCGGCGTTACGCCATTTCGGCGTTACGCCGTTTAGGCGTCACGCCATTTCGGCGTTACGCCACATAGATTGCAGAGGTGCAGCAAAGGCTTCAGCTTCTCTGTGCTGTTCGCCATGCAACCAATGCATAGATTGCAAAGGTGCAGCAAAGGCTCCAGCTTCTCTGTGCTGTTCGCCATGCAACCAATGCATAGATTGCAGAGGTGCAGCAAAGGCTCCAGCTTACTCTGTGCTGTTCGCCATGCAACCAATGCATAGATTGCAGAGGTGCAGCAAAGGCTCCAGCTTACTCTGTGCTGTTCGCCATGCAACCAATGCATAGATTGCAGAGGTGCAGCAAAGGCTCCAGCTTACTCTGTGCTGTTCGCCATGCAACCAATGCATAGATTGCAGAGGTGCAGCAAAGGCTCCAGCTTACTCTGTGCTGTTCGCCATGCAACCAATGCATAGATTGCAGAGGTGCAGCAAAGGCTCCAGCTTACTCTGTGCTGTTCGCCATGCAACCAATGCATAGATTGCAGAGGTGCAGCAAAGGCTCCAGCTTACTCTGTGCTGTTCGCCATGCAACCAATGCATAGATTGCAGAGGTGCAGCAAAGGCTCCAGCTTCTCTGTGCTGTTCGCCATGCAACCAATGCATAGATTGCAAAGGTGCAGCAAAGGCTCCAGCTTCTCTGTGCTGTTCGCCATGCAACCAATGCATAGATTGCAGAGGTGCAGCAAAGGCTCCAGCTTCTCTGTGCTGTTCGCCGTGCAACCAATGCATAGATTGCAGAGGTGCAGCAAAGGCTCCAGCTTCTCTGTGCTGTTCGCCATGCAACCAATGCATAGATTGCAGAGGTGCAGCAAAGGCTCCAGCTTCTCTGTGCTGTTGGCGTTACGCCGAAATGGCGTAACGCCGATTTGGCGTTACGCCGATTCGGCGTTACGCCGATTCGGCGTTACGCCATTTCGGCGTTACGCCGTTTAGGCGTCACGCCATTTCGGCGTTACGCCACATAGATTGCAGAGGTGCAGCAAAGGCTTCAGCTTCTCTGTGCTGTTCGCCATGCAACCAATGCATAGATTGCAAAGGTGCAGCAAAGGCTCCAGCTTCTCTGTGCTGTTCGCCATGCAACCAATGCATAGATTGCAGAGGTGCAGCAAAGGCTCCAGCTTCTCTGTGCTGTTCGCCATGCAACCAATGCATAGATTGCAGAGGTGCAGCAAAGGCTCCAGCTTCTCTGTGCTGTTCGCCATGCAACCAATGCATAGATTGCAGAGGTGCAGCAAAGGCTCCAGCTTCTCTGTGCTGTTCGCCGTGCAACCAATGCATAGATTGCAGAGGTGCAGCAAAGGCTCCAGCTTCTCTGTGCTGTTCGCCATGCAACCAATGCATAGATTGCAGAGGTGCAGCAAAGGCTCCAGCTTCTCTGTGCTGTTGGCGTTACGCCGAAATGGCGTAACGCCGATTTGGCGTTACGCCGATTCGGCGTTACGCCGATTCGGCGTTACGCCATTTCGGCGTTACGCCGTTTAGGCGTCACGCCATTTCGGCGTTACGCCACATAGATTGCAGAGGTGCAGCAAAGGCTCCAGCTTCTCTGTGCTGTTCGCCATGCAACCAATGCATAGATTGCAAAGGTGCAGCAAAGGCTCCAGCTTCTCTGTGCTGTTCGCCATGCAACCAATGCATAGATTGCAGAGGTGCAGCAAAGGCTCCAGCTTACTCTGTGCTGTTCGCCATGCAACCAATGCATAGATTGCAGAGGTGCAGCAAAGGCTCCAGCTTACTCTGTGCTGTTCGCCATGCAACCAATGCATAGATTGCAGAGGTGCAGCAAAGGCTCCAGCTTACTCTGTGCTGTTCGCCATGCAACCAATGCATAGATTGCAGAGGTGCAGCAAAGGCTCCAGCTTCTCTGTGCTGTTGGCGTTACGCCGAAATGGCGTAACGCCGATTTGGCGTTACGCCGATTCGGCGTTACGCCGATTCGGCGTTACGCCATTTCGGCGTTACGCCGTTTAGGCGTCACGCCATTTCGGCGTTACGCCACATAGATTGCAGAGGTGCAGCAAAGGCTTCAGCTTCTCTGTGCTGTTCGCCATGCAACCAATGCATAGATTGCAAAGGTGCAGCAAAGGCTCCAGCTTCTCTGTGCT
Source organism: Ptycholaimellus sp. GST1_10 (assembly GCA_030248095.1). Lineage (NCBI taxonomy): Eukaryota > Metazoa > Nematoda > Chromadorea > Chromadorida > Chromadoridae > Ptycholaimellus > Ptycholaimellus sp. GST1_10. The sequence goes on from JASANA010005303.1 coordinate 36,627, forward strand.
GTTCGCCATGCAACCAATGCATAGATTGCAGAGGTGCAGCAAAGGCTCCAGCTTACTCTGTGCTGTTCGCCATGCAACCAATGCATAGATTGCAGAGGTGCAGCAAAGGCTCCAGCTTACTCTGTGCTGTTCGCCATGCAACCAATGCATAGATTGCAGAGGTGCAGCAAAGGCTCCAGCTTACTCTGTGCTGTTCGCCATGCAACCAATGCATAGATTGCAGAGGTGCAGCAAAGGCTCCAGCTTACTCTGTGCTGTTCGCCATGCAACCAATGCATAGATTGCAGAGGTGCAGCAAAGGCTCCAGCTTACTCTGTGCTGTTCGCCATGCAACCAATGCATAGATTGCAGAGGTGCAGCAAAGGCTCCAGCTTACTCTGTGCTGTTCGCCATGCAACCAATGCATAGATTGCAGAGGTGCAGCAAAGGCTCCAGCTTCTCTGTGCTGTTCGCCATGCAACCAATGCATAGATTGCAAAGGTGCAGCAAAGGCTCCAGCTTCTCTGTGCTGTTCGCCATGCAACCAATGCATAGATTGCAGAGGTGCAGCAAAGGCTCCAGCTTCTCTGTGCTGTTCGCCATGCAACCAATGCATAGATTGCAGAGGTGCAGCAAAGGCTCCAGCTTCTCTGTGCTGTTCGCCATGCAACCAATGCATAGATTGCAGAGGTGCAGCAAAGGCTCCAGCTTCTCTGTGCTGTTCGCCGTGCAACCAATGCATAGATTGCAGAGGTGCAGCAAAGGCTCCAGCTTCTCTGTGCTGTTCGCCATGCAACCAATGCATAGATTGCAGAGGTGCAGCAAAGGCTCCAGCTTACTCTGTGCTGTTCGCCATGCAACCAATGCATAGATTGCAGAGGTGCAGCAAAGGCTCCAGCTTACTCTGTGCTGTTCGCCATGCAACCAATGCATAGATTGCAGAGGTGCAGCAAAGGCTCCAGCTTACTCTGTGCTGTTCGCCATGCAACCAATGCATAGATTGCAAAGGTGCAGCAAAGGCTCCAGCTTCTCTGTGCTGTTCGCCATGCAACCAATGCATAGATTGCAGAGGTGCAGCAAAGGCTCCAGCTTCTCTGTGCTGTTGGCGTTACGCCGAAATGGCGTAACGCCGATTTGGCGTTACGCCGATTCGGCGTTACGCCGATTCGGCGTTACGCCGATTTGGCGTTACGCCATTTCGGCGTTACGCCGTTTAGGCGTCACGCCATTTCGGCGTTACGCCACATAGATTGCAGAGGTGCAGCAAAGGCTTCAGCTTCTCTGTGCTGTTCGCCATGCAACCAATGCATAGATTGCAAAGGTGCAGCAAAGGCTCCAGCTTCTCTGTGCTGTTCGCCATGCAACCAATGCATAGATTGCAGAGGTGCAGCAAAGGCTCCAGCTTACTCTGTACTGTTCGCCATGCAACCAATGCATAGATTGCAGATGTGCAGCAAAGGCTCCAGCTTACTCTGTGCTGTTCGCCATGCAACCAATGCATAGATTGCAGAGGTGCAGCAAAGGCTCCAGCTTACTCTGTGCTGTTCGCCATGCAACCAATGCATAGATTGCAGAGGTGCAGCAAAGGATCCAGCTTCTCTGTGCTGTTCGCCATGCAACCAATGCATAGATTGCAGAGGTGCAGCAAAGGCTCCAGCTTACTCTGTGCTGTTCGCCATGCAACCAATGCATAGATTGTAAAGGTGCAGCAAAGGCTCCAGCTTCTCTGTGCTGTTCGCCATGCAACCAATGCATAGATTGCAGAGGTGCAGCAAAGGCTCCAGCTTACTCTGTGCTGTTCGCCATGCAACCAATGCATAGATTGCAGAGGTGCAGCAAAGGCTCCAGCTTACTCTGTGCTGTTCGCCATGCAACCAATGCATAGATTGCAGAGGTGCAGCAAAGGCTCCAGCTTTCTCTGTGCTGTTCGCCATGCAACCAATGCATAGATTGCAGAGGTGCAGCAAAGGTTCCAGCTTCTCTGTGCTGTTCGCCATGCAACCAATGCATAGATTGCAAAGGTGCAGCAAAGGCTCCAGCTTCTCTGTGCTGTTCGCCATGCAACCAATGCATAGATTGCAGAGGTGCAGCAAAGGCTCCAGCTTACTCTGTGCTGTTCGCCATGCAACCAATGCATAGATTGCAGAGGTGCAGCAAAGGCTCCAGCTTCTCTGTGCTGTTCGCCATGCAACCAATGCATAGATTGCAGAGGTGCAGCAAAGGCTCCAGCTTCTCTGTGCTGTTCGCCATGCAACCAATGCATAGATTGCAGAGGTGCAGCAAAGGCTCCAGCTTCTCTGTGCTGTTCGCCATGCAACCAATGCATAGATTGCAGAGGTGCAGCAAAGGCTCCAGCTTCTCTGTGCTGTTGGCGTTACGCCGAAATGGCGTAACGCCGATTTGGCGTTACGCCGATTCGGCGTTACGCCGATTCGGCGTTACGCCGATTCGGCGTTACGCCATTTCGGCGTTACGCCGTTTAGGCGTCACGCCATTTCGGCGTTACGCCACATAGATTGCAGAGGTGCAGCAAAGGCTTCAGCTTCTCTGTGCTGTTCGCCATGCAACCAATGCATAGATTGCAAAGGTGCAGCAAAGGCTCCAGCTTCTCTGTGCTGTTCGCCATGCAACCAATGCATAGATTGCAGAGGTGCAGCAAAGGCTCCAGCTTACTCTGTGCTGTTCGCCATGCAACCAATGCATAGATTGCAAAGGTGCAGCAAAGGCTCCAGCTTCTCAGTGCTGTTTGCCATGCAACCAATGCATAGATTGCAGAGGTGCAGCAAAGGCTCCAGCTTCTCTGTGCTGTTTGCCATGCAACCAATGCATAGATTGCAGAGGTGCAGCAAAGGCTCCAGCTTCTCTTTGCTGTTGGCGTTACGCCGATTCGGCGTTACGCCGATTTGGCGTTACGCCGATTTGGCGTTACGCCGATTCGGCGTTACGCCATTTCGGCGTTACGCCGTTTAGGCGTTACGCCATTTCGGCATTACGCCGCATAGATTGCAGAGGTGCAGCAAAGGCTTCAGCTTCTCTGTGCTGTTCGCCATGCAACCAATGCATAGATTGCAAAGGTGCAGCAAAGGCTCCAGCTTCTCTGTGCTGTTCGCCATGCAACCAATGCATAGATTGCAGAGGTGCAGCAAAGGCTCCAGCTTCTCTGTGCTGTTCGCCGTGCAACCAATGCATAGATTGCAGAGGTGCAGCAAAGGCTCCAGCTTACTCTGTGCTGTTCGCCATGCAACCAATGCATAGATTGCAAAGGTGCAGCAAAGGCTCCAGCTTCTCAGTGCTGTTTGCCATGCAACCAATGCATAGATTGCAGAGGTGCAGCAAAGGCTCCAGCTTCTCTGTGCTGTTTGCCATGCAACCAATGCATAGATTGCAGAGGTGCAGCAAAGGCTCCAGCTTCTCTTTGCTGTTGGCGTTACGCCGATTCGGCGTTACGCCGATTTGGCGTTACGCCGATTTGGCGTTACGCCGATTCGGCGTTACGCCATTTCGGCGTTACGCCGTTTAGGCGTTACGCCATTTCGGCATTACGCCGCATAGATTGCAGAGGTGCAGCAAAGGCTTCAGCTTCTCTGTGCTGTTCGCCATGCAACCAATGCATAGATTGCAAAGGTGCAGCAAAGGCTCCAGCTTCTCTGTGCTGTTCGCCATGCAACCAATGCATAGATTGCAGAGGTGCAGCAAAGGCTCCAGCTTACTCTGTGCTGTTCGCCATGCAACCAATGCATAGATTGCAAAGGTGCAGCAAAGGCTCCAGCTTCTCTGTGCTGTTCGCCATGCAACCAATGCATAGATTGCAGAGGTGCAGCAAAGGCTCCACCTTCTCTGTGCTGTTCGCCGTTTAGCGTAAAAAAAATGGTTATTCTCAATGTATAATAGACAATAATACAATATCCCATATTGTATAACCCATGATATTGTATGTATAACGGGACTTATACCATATTCTAATGTGAATGTATGTATATTTTTTGGGACCCCTGTATTGTAATGTGAATGTATGTATAATTTTTGAAAAAAACGGCAACACTGCGCCAAAGTAATATCTTGAAGGTGGCAAAAGGAATTTTTGAAATATTTATTATTTCTTGATTTATAGTCAAAAACCCAAAATCTTGATGTTTCAAAAATTTGAACATGCATAAATCAATAATATTTCAATGAAATCAGTTGATTTTGACATGTACGTCTGACAAGGTGGTTTCTTTCAGCTGTTTAAAGGACGTTACTGAATGTTTGATAGTTCTCGATTTGTTGCTAAAATCTCAAAATCCGATGTATCAAAAGTTCAAATAAACAAATTTAAACATGCATAAAATTCATGGTTTTTCATTGAAATCTGCTGAAATTTGGCATGAAGGTTCATCTGGGTGGTATCGTTAAGTGAGGCCGCGCATCTCTTGGCAACAGCCGGGAATACCTTGTCGTATTGAATAATAAAATGTTTTCTTTCATAGCTCAAAATATTAAATATTTATCCAATCAGTGCTTTAGATTGTAGATGTTGGTGTTTATGTCGGTAGTTAACTGTTGTATGGTACCATTAATTTTAAATGAGCCAACCATACGATCACTGTATTTGCTTGGTGGAAATAAATGCTAAGTTTAACTGTCCGTATCATTTTCTTCCTCCTCCGTATCATCCACTTCCTGCAAATCAGTCAGTTTTCAGGTTCCAATCAAATCTAAAAGGGCAACAAAGTCTGGCACAATGGACCACGGCGACGACAGCTAGTGAAACTCTATTCTCACTCTGAAGGCAGGGGGCTGGGCAAAGTGGGCTAATGGACATTGTGCGTCGTTTGCCGACTGCCCGACCTCGTCCCAGTCCTCCCCGTACCCGCCCGCGTCTCTGCCCGTGTACCTGCTTCACTCCCCGTCCTCAAACCAACACCCCTTCACCCCATCCTCTCATTCCCCATCCTCCCTCCCAACTTATTGCTTTGTCGACTCTGCGTTCGATTGGAGGCGGCGCTGGCTCGATTGGCGCTGGCCGGGACACTCCCCGAGCGACGACTCCCGGCACCGCTGGCCCCACGACTCTCCGCCTCCCCCGTTCCCAGCCCACTCTCGCTCCCTTCAGTACTCTTGCTTTTCGATTGCTGACTGAGGGCGGCTGGGGGCGGACCGCTGTTCTGATCCTCATCATTGTCATCCTGCTCATCATCCTCCTGCTCGCTCTCTTCCTCTCCTGCAGACTCTTCCTCCTCCTCCTCCTCCTGACCGCTTTCGGCCGGGCTGCTGTCGGCCCTGGAGCCTTCCTCATCCTCCTCCGCAGCTGGGGCAGGGGAGGTCGGTGGGGTGGGCTCCTTCTTTTTCACCGTCTTCTTCTTTTTCTTCACCTTTCGCTTCCCTCCGCCTCATAAAGGTCTCCTTGATTGGGATGTTGATGCAAGGAAGGATGTAGATGGAACCTGCAGCTTTCTTGGGCGGTGGGTTAAGGGCGCCGGGGGCGAAGCCCATCTTTTGCATGTAGATGTCCAGGGCCTCCTTGCTCATGACTCCGGTGGGCTGTTTGATGTCGTCCTTGAAGCCGACGTATTTGAAGCCTCCCTCCACCACCCTGTTGTCGTAGAAGAGCCTGCTGAAGTCGAGGGCAGAGGGTGAGAAGGCTAAGCACCGAGATCCATAGTTGGCCTTGTGAAACTTTTCGGAGGCGGCCACGTAATAGGCCTGATTCTCCAGCCGCCCAAAGTCCCGAATCTCTTGGCCCTTCATGGTGTACAGGTAGTGGCAGGCGTTCAGCATCCCCAAACGTTTCCCTCAAATGCTTCTCACTCTCACCTTTCGTCAAATCCAAGGCTCAGCCACTCCGCCTTTACCCACAAAGTCGAGGAGGGTGAGCCAGTTCTTGAAGTGGCTGCGCGTCACCGGGATTTCCATGGCCTCAAAGTGGACAGTTTCCTCACCAGCTTCAAATGCAAAGAAGAGTGGGCACCGGAGTGTACTCATCGCGGTTCTTGTAGACGAAGATTCGGAAGGGCTTGTAGAGGTCGAGGCCGGGGCCGGCGTCGTGGTTCTTCACGAAGCTTGGCGGTCCCTGGCTCTTGGAGCGCTTCTTCCGTTTCGTAGACATATTCTGCACACCTCACGATGCCTCCTCCCCGCTGCCCAAAAAGGCCCCCGCCCTGAATTATGCAACCTCCGGAGGGGGGCAGGCTATTGTGAAGACAGGTGGAGCGGAAGTGGCTTGTCGCCATGCCCACACACCCACCAACGCTCCTCACACCAATTGCTTCACCTTTAACCCCTTTCTGCCTTCCCCTCTTCCTCCTCTTCTCTGCTGCCCTTGGCGTACATCACTTTATCGATTTATAGCGTTCTTCTTACAGGCTGGTGCAGTGGATCACATTGCTGAAGGCTTGGACGAGGGAATGCTTGTTGTGGAAATGCAGGGCTGTTGCAAAGGGAGGGAGAGGACTAAGGAGAGACGGGCGAGGAGCACTCCACTCGAAGCAAAGTCCAGTGCTTGTACTTCTGCAGAGCTGCTGCCCAGTTTTTACGCAGCGCATCACCAGCCTTCGATTCTTCTCCCTATATTTAGCTCACGTGAATGGAACGATTGCCAACAGTGAAAACAAAACAGCGAGGCAACCTCGATAGAAATGCTGTCCAAGCACCCTTGAAGTATCTGGCGTATTTCGGCGCTGACATCACGCAGCGTGAACTGCTTCCAGCCATCCTCTTCAGGGAAATCCTAGACAACGAATGGCTGAGCTATGAAGAGGGGGTATTTTGAAGAGCTAGCATTTTTCCGCACACTGCAGGGACCTTCGCTAGGCTCCAGACTGATGAGGCAGCCGACGTTGCTGGCCAGGCACTGGCAAGGAAGTAGAAGTGAGCTGTGGAAGGGTGTGGAAGTGGCCAACTGCGAGATTGCTGATGATGCAGCTGCGCTCCTGGCTGTCGATGGGTTCGAGGAGACAGGCGGCCAGGATGACGTCGAAGGTGCCGGGGATGGCCCAGTCCGTGCAGTCCTCGCTCAGGGACGGCACCCACTTCAACCACCCCCTGCTCATCCATTCCCTGATCGTTCATACCCAAATGACCCACCTTGAACTGGGCATTGACGTTGCCCAGGCGGTTGGCGAGGCCGAGCTGGCTGGAGAAGTGCAGCGCATCCGTCTCCAGTCCGTACACCTGGTGATGCTGCTCCTGCCAATTAGCCACTTTTTTACCTTATTGGCCAACACTAGAAGATGGATAAAGCGACCTTAGCCAAGGCCTGGAGCAAGACAGAGGCCAGGTCCGGCTGCGGGAAGATGGCCAGCAGGCCTCCGGCGTCCCCCAATTTCGTCTCCTCCAGCTCCTGTTCAGCCGCAGGCTAGGCGAGGGGGCTGTGAAGGAGGAGGTTTTGGGAACTGGGAGTTCAAGCAGCCAGTCCTGCAGTGGGCTGGAGGCAAGACCGCCAAGCAGTTCCAGTTTGGCTTGGAAGGCAGCGTCGGCAGCCTCCTGAGCCGCCCAGCTCACATCGCCCACCAACCCCGCCAACTCCTCCATCGATTTTGCCTCCCCCGCCGCCACCTCCACCTTCTCCAGCACCGCGTGGCACTGGCGCCAGTTACGGTTGGCCTGGGGGAATGAGTGGGTCTTAGCTGGGTAGATGAGAGGCAGAGGAAGGGCTACCCGAATGTAGGTGTGAACACTGGAGGCCCAGCGAACGCGAAAAGCCCAGGATTTGCCGCTTCCGTCCTCGTTCTCTAGACGCAGACCGTCCAACAGTGCCAGGTACTGGCTCACGTGGCGGTAGAAGGTGGGATTGTCCATAGTGTCCTTCTTCTTGTGCTTGCCTTGAGGTTGGAAAGGTTTGGGAATGGGTGATAGAAAGAAGAAGTAAACTGGAGGGTTCGGAGCAGGACTCTCGTATGTGCATGAGACCGCCGGGAGTGAGCCATCGGAGGCAGTGGCGGAGGAAACGCACCGTCTCCTGGTGCGTCAGGTACATCATCAGCCAGTTCGTGAACACGAAGTCCACGCTGCCAATTGATTGGCTTACAATGAGTAGAGTTTGGAGGATAAAGGAAACCTTTGTGGCGGTAGATTGAGGCTCATGGCGTCCACGACTTCATAGCGGACGTTGGTGAGGTGGCCATGGGCCCGTTGGTTCTCCTCGATGAAGCTGGGGATGAAATCGGTGGTGAGCAGATCAGCGGCGTCCTTGGCCAAAGGCTCCGTGAACCGTCTATTCAATGCCTAATGCTCAAAGTCGCGGCACTAGCAGAGCGTGAAATGGAACCCAATGCCAGCACCCAACTCCACAACCCGCTTCCCAGCTAGTGGCGGCAGTACTTGCAGGATGTCATTCTTTAATCACACATTCATTTTTGCCAACTTCAGTTAAACCAGGTCTGATAAATTTTTGCATCAAAATTGGGCTCACGCCTAGTTCCCCCCCCCCCCCCATGGCCATAACACCCCCACCATGGAGGGTTACCGGCCCACCAAGGGGATGACCCCCCCCATGAAGGTTCCCCCCCCCCAAGATTTTACCTATACCCACACACCCTGCGCTAACTCGTCCCCTAGTTGATAATAGGTGAAATTGTGTCTTGGGGGGGGGGGAAACTAGTCGTCAAAACTCTTGGGGGGGGAACTAGTCCTCGATTTCGACGACTTGTTCCCCCCCCCCAAGACACAATTTCACCTATTTTCACCTAGTTTTACTGCTGAGCCGTATCAACTAGAGGTCGTGTTAGCTCAGTGTGTTTGGGTATAGGTAAAATTCTAGGGGGGGGGGAAACCTTCATGGGGGGGAAACCTTCATGGGGGGGGGGGGAAACTTTCATGAGGGGGGGGGGGGGGTTATTGCTTGGGGGGGAATCTCATGGGGGGGAAACCAGGTGTCAGCCCCAAATTGAAAAGGGAAAACGTGGAGAAGCGGACCAGATCATCGCAACTGATGCTCCCAGCGTCTTTGTTGAGCATCATGCTCTCTACTGTGGGCGTTTCCTCGTACATGCCCCAGAATGACTTCATCGCCTCCCGCTTCTGCAACGGACAGGAAAGTATCGCAGCACTCTGGACGAATCTATAGGTATAAACTCACCGAGTGTGGATGGAAGTCATCCGCAGCCTCACTGCGTTCATTTTCTACTGTCATACTTCAGCTTTTCCTTGCCGCCAGCGCCAAATCAACTCCCAAAATTAGCCCTTCAAATATGTGGACTGTCAAAAGGGTGCACTATCAGTCGATTAAACCATGTACCCGTCCGAAAAGGCAGATTAGGTGAGGGCAAGTGGGCTTCGCTCTGACGTGTTTGCGCTACGGTTCCTGCAAACAAACCATTCACAGGATTTGCTTGGAAAATATATTCATCTCTTCATCTCATTCCCATATCCATATTGCTGACCTCTTTGATGTGGCTAGAAAAATTAACCGTTGGACAATGTGTTTATATAAAATGACGAGGAACAATTGACATAGCTGTGAATAGCACGTGGCTAGTGCGTATTTCCCAGCTCCTCTATGCTGGCTTGCAAATATTGCCCCTCTGTGCGCACTGCACCGACGACGGCTAAGAAAACCAGCTCCAGATCTTATGACCAATCAGATTGTGATAAAAATGATTGAAACTAAATTTGTTTCTTAATTTTTATAAACCTACTGGTACTCCTTGCTCATTTACGCCTACAGAGATATGATCTAAAAAACCTACTTTTCAATTGTTTTTGAAAACTTTACCTTTTTTTGCAAAAATTTAACCTCATTTATTTTTATCATATATGTTCGTAGCATTTATTTTATGAACAACCATAAAAATGACTTTGCCGAAATAAATAGTTGATTTTTTATTTGTATTTTATCTGACTTGATATAGCTATTTGATTTTGCGCTATTTCAAAGATTGAGTTTTTATTTCTAGCCCTAAATTAAATATAAAATAAATTAATCAATTAAATATAAATTATATAAATAAATTTAAATATTAATTTAAATATATAAATAAACTGAGAAGCAAGGTAGAAATGAGGCAAAGAAAAATTGCCCAAGAGAATTTTCGCTAAAATTTTACCTGGCTGCTTAATATTGCAGTTTTTGCAAACTCATGCACGTTTTTTGAATTGTCATTGTTCATATCAATATTCTGATTTGTAATTTATTATACAACATAATTTACATAAAGAACATATTTTGCTGATGAGCTATATTTTAAACACGCGCCAGATTGAAGCACCCACGGCCAACCACCAACCGCGTGTGCTCAGCCAAAACAGCGCAGAAGCAGCCTTTCACTCTGTCCTTCCATTCTTTCAAAGTTCACTTCTTTGTTATGCCTTCCTTTCATCGCCTCTCTCGTTGGGTCAACTTTGAGCCGGTCCATTTCTCAGCCTTCCCCATCTATCATCACCTCTCTACTTACTACAGGTGCTATTCTTCTACGCAGTACAGTTTGGTGTCGCAGTTTCATGGATCCAACCGTTCGTCTACTGGCGCCGCTGCATTCAGCTCATGACTGGCAAAGTTCCCACTCTCTTTATTTGAAAGCCAGCATTGGAAAAGCCGGTTGATTGTGAGGTGCAAAATCCGGCGGTCTGGTGCCAGAGTTTGTCGACGGCAAACCAAAGCTCAGTGGAGGACGAGGTTCAAGCCGAGGTGGGCGTCTTCTACTCTTACATGAGCATCGTGGCCGCCGTTGCCTGTCTCGCCGTCGCTCCGGCCATCAGCGCCTGGTCCGATGCTTCGTTGGCCTCCTCTATCTCTACACCCTCTCCTGAGAAGGAGGAAGAAGGCTGATTGAGCGGTGGGCGGAAGACGCCGCTGTTGATCAGCCTGGCAGGCTCCATAGTAGCCACGGTGATCGCGGTCGCCTGCACTGCGCCCCTGGACCTCAACTACTACTGGATCCTCGTCGCCGTTGCCATCGCCAACCTCTCCGGCATCCTCAACCACCCTCAGTGGTCTTCAAAGCAAATGACAAGGCTGTAGGAGGGACAGTGACGCTGATCTCCTGCTGCTTCGCCTCCATCAACGACGACTCTAGGCATCCGCTTTTGGTGAGAAGCTTTTGGATGACAGATAAGTGTAATAGGATGAGTGGGAATTGATTGGAGAATGAGAAGGAGAAGGAGGAGGCTGCGGGACGGATCTCCATCCGAATCGGCGTTGGCTCCGGCCTCTTCATCCTCGGCCTCCTCGTCGGCAGCCTTCTCTCCGCCTGGGCCATGCAGACCGCTCGCTACACCTGGCCTGTTCTCATCCTCCCCCTTCCACACCCCTCTCATCGCCTCTTCTCTCCTCTCAGGTGTTGGGCAGCCAGCTCTTCCTGGACATGGGCTTCGTCTATGCCCTCGTCCTGGGGAGGGAAACCCATGCAGGGGCACTCAGCTCCAGGGCTGAGGATGAAGAGGGGCATGGCCTCTGCTCAGCCCTGTGGGAGAAGCTGGCCGAGTGGATGGGAACCTTGCGGCGACGTCGTGGAGGGCGAAGGAGATTCTGTCTCCTGCTTGCTCTGGCCTTGTACGCACTGGAGCTCCTGGCATCCATGTACGGCGGAGGTATTGCTGTTCTTACGGCATCTGAAGCAGGAGGATGGAGAGAGGAGGATGTTTGTAGTGCTGACGCAAGTGAGTCTGCTGTGGGCCAAGCGGGAGCCGAGAGCTTGGACAGACGAAGTGTTCAGCGTGTACCAGATGTGGTGGAGCGCAGTGCTGGGCCTGGGCATGATTGCTATGCCGCCGGCCATTCAGTTCATTGCCAGGTTGGATGAACGGGAAAGGATGGCATATGGAGGTCAGACAGAGATACAGGCAAAGAGAATGGGTTGTTCATGCGGGCGATACGATGACAGCCTTGCTGGGGACCTTGTCTACTGCAGTCTACATGGTCGCTTTGCCCTTCGCTCAGTCCACTCTCTGCATATACCTCGGTTCTTTCCTGCCTTATATTTTGCCCATATCATAAAAAAGGAATTGAATTTGGCAAAAAAGAATGAATGCAGTGACGCTGTTGCTGTTGGGTGGTGCATACAGTCCTGGATTTCGCTCTCTCATCAGCAAGCTGGTGGAGGACGATGAGACAGGTTGACACTACTGACTTCTATTTCCTTTCTTCTCCTTCAAGAGAGTTGCTTTGCAGCCCGTGTGATGAGTGTCGTGGGTATGCTGGAGGTGCTGATGACCATGGGCGCTGCTAGCTTCCTCTACCTCTACAAGGTTGCTTCCCAATGGCACAGCACAGAGAAGCTGGAGCTTCTGGCTGCACCTCTGCAATCTATGCATTGGTTGCATGGCGAACAGCACAGAGAAGCTGGAGCCTTTGCTGCACCTCTGCAATCTATGCATTGGTTGCATGGCGAACAGCACAGAGAAGCTGGAGCCTTTGCTGCACCTTTGCAATCTATGCATTGGTTGCATGGCGAACAGCACAGAGAAGCTGGAGCCTTCGCCGGACCTTGCAATCTATGCATTGGTTGCATGGCGAACAGCACAGAGTAAGCTGGAGCCTTCGCTTACTTCTTACCATGCATTGGTTGCATGGCGACACAGAGCAAGCCCTGCAGCCTTTGCTGCACCTCTGCAATGATGCATCTGTTGCATGGCGAACAACAGAGTAAGCTGGAGCCTTTGCTGCACCTCTGCAATCTATGCATTGGTTGCATGGCGAACAGCACAGAGTAAGATGTTGCCTTTGCTGCACCTCAATCTATGCATTGGTTGCATGGCGAACAGCACAGAGTAAGCTGGAGCCTTTGCTGCACCTTGGAGTTGATGCATTGGTTGCATTGCGAACAGCACAGAGTAAGCTGGAGCCTTTGCTGCACCTCTGCAATCTATGCATTGGTTGCATGGCGAACAGCACAGAGAAGCTGGAGCCTTTGCTGCACCTTTGCAATCTATGCATTGGTTGCATGGCGAACAGCACAGAGAAGCTGAAGCCTTTGCTGCACCTCTGCAATCTCTGTGGAGAAACGCCGAAATGGCGTGACGCCTAATCGGCGTAACGCCGAAATGGCGTATCGCCAAATGGGCGTAACGCCGGATCGGCGTAACGCCAATGGGGCGGTACGCCCTTTCGGCGTAACGCCAACAGCACAGAGAAGCTGGAGCCTTTGCTGCACCTCTGCAATCTATGCATTGGTTGCATGGCGAACAGCACAGAGTAAGCTGGAGCCTTTGCTGCACCTCTGCAATCTATGCATTGGTTGCATGGCGAACAGCACAGAGAAAGCCCTGCAGCCTTTGCTGCACCTCTGCAATCTATGCATTGGTTGCATGGCGGACAGCCCAGATAAGCTGGAGCCTTTGCTGTACCTTGGCAATCTATGCATTGGTTGAATATGGCCAACAGCACAGAGAAGCTGGAGCCTTTGCTGCACCTTTGCAATCTATGCATTGGTTGCATGGCGAACAGCACAGAGAAGCTGGAGCCTTTGCTGCACCTCTGCAATCTATGCCTGGCGTAACGCCGAAATGGCGTGACGCTGAAACGGCGTAACGCCGAAACGGCGTAACGCCGAATCGGCGCTCGCTTAATCGGCGTAACGCCAAATCGGCGTTACGCCGTATTTCGGCGTAACGCCAACAGCACAGAGAAGCTGGAGCCTTTGCTGCACCTCTGCAATCTGATGAATTGGTTGCATGGCGAACAGCACAGAGAAGCTGGAGCCTTTGCTGCACCTCTTTTATACTCATGCATTGGTTGCACGGCGAACAGCACAGAGAAAGTGGAGCCTTCGCCGCACCTGTGCAATCGATGAATTGGTTGCAGGGCGAACAGCACAGAGAAGCTGGAGCCTTTGCTGCACCTCAGCAATCTATGCATTGGTTGCATGGCGAACAGCACAGAGAAGCTGGAGCCTTTGCTGCACCTCTGCAATCTATGCATGGGTTGCATGGCGAACAGCACAGAGAAGCTGGAGCCTTTGCTGCACCTTTGCAATCTATGCATTGGTTGCATGGCGAACAGCACAGAGAAGCTGAAGCCTTTGCTGCACCTCTGCAATCTATGTGGCGTAACGCCGAAATGGCGTGACGCCTAAACGGCGTAACGCCGAAATGGCGTAACGCCGAATCGGCGTAACGCCGAATCGGCGTAACGCCGAATCGGCGTTACGCCAATTTCGGCGTAACGCCAACAGCACAGAGAAGCTGGAGCCTTCGCTGCACCTATCCAATCTATGCATTGGTTGCATGGCGAACAGCACAGAGAAGCTGGAGCCTTCGCTGGCACCTCTGCAATCTATGCATCGGTTGCATGGCGAACAGCACAGAGAAGCTGGAGCCTTTGCTGCACCTCTGAAATCTACCGCATTGGTTGCATGGCGAACAGCACAGAGAAGCTGGAGCCTTTGCTGGACCTCTCTCAATCTATGCATTGGTTGCATGGCGAACAGCACAGAGAAGCTGGAGCCTTTGCTGCAACTCTCTGCAATCTATGCATTGGTTGCATGGCGAACAGCACAGAGTAAGCTGGAGCTTTCTGCTGCACCTCTGC